>CM059186.1:41169436-41244386 GCA_030323885.1 Branchipolynoe longqiensis
TGAGGCTGTATACCGAGGTAAAATATATTTATATATATATATAGCATCCACAACCTGGGCAACACCATTACGCCATTGGTGCTGTAACTAGAATGCGATATGCAGTGCAAGCTCTATGCTCGGTGACCGAGTGCAAGGCTAGGAAGCGACAAGTATCAATTTTATAAGTGATTGGGTTTGACTCTACCGAGAACCGAACTCCCGACTCTCCGCACACAAGGCCTGCATTCTATCGCGCTCTATCGATTCGGCCACCACGCCCTGTTAGGCCTTTTTTTCGGGGGGGGGGGGGGGTGCCTCCCAAGTGGAATGAATGAATGAATAGCCGAGTGCCTCTCTTCATCTAAATCCGGCACTGACTTTGGCTATTGCGGAGTAATATTGTCTATACCGGAAGTGGCACGTTTGCAGTGACATCCGCTTCCTCCTGTAGGGGGCGCAGTTCACGCAGTCTGACTACGACGGCCGCTCCGCCCTGCACATCGCTGCCTCAGAGGGCAGGACGGACATGGTTCGATTCCTGCTTGAGCACGGCGCCCTCGTCCACCAGAGGGACAGGTACGGCAACTCACCGCTAGATGACGCTGTGCGCTTCAACCACCATGACGTCATCGCGGTGCTGCGGCGGGTCGGGGCGCACCTCAATCTGCTGCCACACAAGCTGGGCACGATGCTCTGCAAGTAGGTCTATCTCTTTAATATATATTTTGTTGGTTTCTGATACTGTGCACTGCAAGTGGGCCTTCCATTAATTTTCGCTACATGTGCGTTTTACAGTCATGAGTTCTCCAATTAGGTCTTCCAATAATGTGTTTAGCAAATAGGTCTTACATGAATGTATTATGCAATAGCGTGTTGTGCGAGTAGGTCTTTAAAAATGTTTTCTGCAAATAGATCTTCCAATAATGTGTTCCGCGAAGGGTCTTCCAATAATGTGTTGTGCGAGTAGGTCTTCCAATAATATGTTCTGCAAGTAGATATTCCAGTGATGTATTCTCCAGGAAGGTATTCTAATGATATGTTTCTTATGTAGGCCTTCCAATAATGTGTTTTGGAAGTAGGTCTTTCACTAATGTTTTCGATAAGTAGGTCATATAATGATGTTCTCTACGAGAAGCTCTTCCAATTCAGTTGGTTCCAATACAGTTGGTTGTTGGTGACGTAAAACTCCAACAACCAACAAAAATCCTATTCAGCCACCGCATCTGCTGTAATTTTATTATTTGTCTTGAGGAGTAAGAAAAGGTCAAGCTTGTTTTATTTAACGACGCCTCTAGAGCATAATGATTTTCATATCATCGGTTATTGGATGTCAAATATATGGTCATTCTGAAATATTTCTTTGGAGGAAACCCCCCTTCTGCCACATGTGCTACTCTTTCTGATAAGCAGCAAGGGGTATTTTATATGCACTTTCAAACAGACAGAACAACAGCACATACCACAGCCTTTGATGAACCAGTTGTGGACCACTGGTTGGAACGAAAGATAACCCAAAATGCAAATGGGTCCACTGAGAAGGGTCGATCGGATGACCAACACCTTCACAGGTGGACACGTTACCGCCCAGCTAGTCCCGCTCCCCATACATGTACACAATCACACCGACAGTTTGTATTGTGTATAGTTTGTTTTGTGGTTTTTTTTTACACAAGGCCCCTGATATTGAATGGTGCGTTTTGTTTACAGTTCGGCAGCAGAAGGTGACATGAAAAAACTCCGCTCCTGGCATTTGGCCGGGGCCAATATAAACCAAGGCGACTACGACAACCGCACCGCTCTGCATGTTGTGAGTATACAGCTTGACATGATTGACTTATTAGGATTTTATATCTTAGCAACATCTTGTGACAGTGCACACTCATGAGCCGTGTTTACACGGGAGAGTTAAATCGCTTCATATAAATCGCCTTGCCTAGTTCGCCTCACATTCGCCGTATAAATAAGACTCTGAGGCGGATTAGGGCTGATTCACTTCATATGATTCACTTTATGTAATCCACCTTGCCAGGTGGTTTATATGAAGCGATTCAGCTGGTTGCCGGCCGGCGATGGGGTAAAATAGCAGTGCTCGCCGGCTACAAGTAAACTAAGGGTGCTGGTTCCTGGCGCCGAAACACTTTCAAACTCGGTCCGTGTAAACGCGCCACTACATCGCTTCATATAAATCGATTTGCCTAATTCGCTTCACAATTGCCCATGTAAACACGGCTCTGGAGACTTTATAGCGCTGGCCAATTGGGACACAATCCCGCTGGTAATATCTAAGTGGTTGGTTTGTTGTTGGAGTTTTGCGTCCTGGCAATATATAAGGTCATATCAGGACAGGTACCGACTTGTGACAGTGCACACTCATGGTGACTTTTTAGCGCTGCCCCAGTGGGAGACCAGGCCATCAGCACCATGGCCTAATATCCCGCTCAGTCACATTATCCGGACACTGAGCCAACCACTCCTTGCTTTATCGTAATAATGTGGGCAATCTTTAAGTCATTGGTTTGACTCCAATCTACCAAAATGGGAGAAGGATGCTCTACTCATTCGGCCACCCCGCCTGTTCATACGTATCTGTATTATAAGACAGTTCTAAGGAGACAAAGAGCTAATGGTGGCAGTATCCTTGTTTATATTTCCATAATGGAGTACAGAACGAATACAAACGATTGGTTGTGGAGAGAAGACAGAACGAGGCGATGATTGGTTGGACAGTTTAATCTCATGGCTGAGCATTATACGCTCTATTGGTAAATCTTAAAATAAAGGCAAAATCCTGATAGTGAGTGGCGATTCAAATGGAATTGTGAGTGAAATGCCCAGTAGTGGCACTGCAATCGCAGTAGCACCGGGGGAAATGGTTTTCCTGCAGCCTGGATATACAATACACACATGGGGGTTCATATATAATAACCCGAACCGAATTATATTCGGTTCGGGTTATAATGGTAATATAATCAATATACTAATAATATTAGGAAGTAATCCCTACCCATTCATATATGCATAATTCATTATACTTGAGATATACAGTACAATCTCTTTAATTAAACCGGCCGATCATGGGACCGACTTTAAATGGCCCATTTAGAGAGGGGGTCAGTTCAGGCAGTTCTTTTTATCATTACAATGGTATTGTATGGGCGATCGATTAGGACCCAAATAAAGCAATCAATATAGGGGAATACTCGATCTGTGGAGGTGATCTGTTAAAGAAGTTTGTGTCTGTGTGTGTGTGTATATAAATATACACATTCAGTAAAACCTCTCTAACCGACCACCTCCACAGATCGACCACTCTCCTATATCGATCGCTTTATTTGGGTCCCAAACGATCACCCATACAATAACATTGTAACAATATTCTAACTCCCTAAACCGACCACCTCCCTAAATGGACCATTTAAAGTCGGTCCCATGATCGGTCGATTTAGAGAGGTTTTACTGTATATATATATTATATATATATATTATATATATATAATATAACCATAATTCTCATTGCCCTCTGACATTCAGACGTGCAGGCAAGGAAGAAGTGACGTCATCGTTTTGCTGCTGGGGATGGGTGCGCGCGCAGACATACGAGACTCGTTCGACTTAACTGCCCTTGACGAGGCCAAGAAGTACGCCTCCAGTGACGTCATCAGTCAGGTGCAGGCAACACTCGGGGACGCCGTGCAGCCGGATTCCACCATCTCGGGTGTTTCTCTACTAGGTGGCGCCACCAAGTTCAAGGCGAATTCCATGATTGTCGCCGTTGATGGTGTCTCGACGTCTTTATAAGAATGTCAAGGGTTAGACCATCTAGCATATGTGTGAAGGGGGGGGGGGTGGCTGGATGGTTGTTGGAGTTTTACGTCCTGGCAACATCTAAGGTCATATCAGGACGGATACCAACTTATGACAGTGCGCACTCATGGTGACTTTATTATAGTGCTGGCCCACCCTGAGACCAGGCCGCCAGTACCATGTCCAGTGGGTTCGAATCCCACGATCTAACAATTTAAGTGAGGGGGTTGGGGGGTGGGAAGGAGGATAAGACACCAGAGACTAGGGAAGGACTTTCCAAGATAGGTTGGTTGCTGGAGTGTTACGTCCTGGCAACATTTAAGGTCCAACGTGAGAAAATCCTGCTGAAAAGACTTTCCACCGACAACCGGCCCTCTGGTGCCAGTGGCAGAACTAATGTATTGGGTGCCACCATGCAGCATGACCAATGGAAAAGGTCTATTAGCCAGAATTTAGATTGTTTGTTTATTGGAGTTTTACTTCCTGGCAACATTTAAAGTCATGTCAGGACAGGTGCTGACTTGTGACAAAGCACATTCATGGCGACTATATAGTGCTGTCCCACTGGGAAACTAGGCTGCTGGCACCATGACCCGATTTTCCCAATCAGTCACATTATCCTGATACTGCGCTAACCAGTCCTTGCCCTATCCTTGCACTGCAGAGCGCCAGGCTAGGTAGTGAGAAGTATCAATTTTGTAAGACATTGGCTTGACTCGATCGGGAATCGAACTCCCGACCTTCCACATGGTAACCCTACATCGACTGATTCGGTGCCAGCATTTAGCAGTTAGCCAGGGGTCAGCCCTCCCCAACCCCTCCAGTGCAGATCACATTTTCTGCCCCCCCTTAAATACACCAGCAATGCATTTTCCACACATAGGATGTACCTTTATATTAACTAGCTTACATCTACCTATTGTATCTAGGCTTACTGATACAAAAACCCTTAAAGTTGTATAGTCCGACAGTTTGAAGCATCTGCCATTCTCTAAATAAAGAAATGTAATACGTTGATAAAAATATAATGTACCATACTTCAATTTGAAGTAACTTTGATTTTAAATGGCCAACTTTAGAAATATTTGAAGTGAAAACACGTGAAATTAACATTGGCATGCATATCAACATTTTGAAACCACATGCTGCAGTGGTAACAGGTTCTGTTAATTGAGTGAGTAGGGCCTTCTAAGCAACTCATACGCTAAATATGGCCACCAGTATTGAAGTTACATAGTTCAAATAAAATCTAGATAAGTGTTTGTTTCGAAAATCTTATGTTTTCATCCGAAAATGCAGCTTTAATTGCAACTTGAAATGAGATTCTATTCACATTCCGGTGGAATATAAATAATCAGAAAGATTCTTTTAAAATTTGATTTAATCAGAAAAAAATGTACACATGATATATAGGGTCAGCATTTTCTTATGAACATAGGGGAGGCTATCTTGTGCTGTTCTCACCATATCAATACTGATGAGAATATGGTTGAATATACTGTTGGTATCTATATATAATACCAAACGGTGGTTAAGTTTTAAGGTCATTCTGATCAGTACTCCTCTGTTAATCGGTGCTGCCAACACACACATCACCATACTCCACTGATGCTTCACCACGTATGGATTGGTAATAACATTTGTTGTGCGTAGTGTAAATATTTCATATTAATTTTGATGGTTTTTTTACTAACTTTGGTCAGATTGACCAGAGTGTCCTCCATTTTTGAGTGACATAACCGTGAGTGTTATTAACTCCACTATTAGTATTAGATAGCACCACCGATATGATTTACTGTATAATGGTACAGATGGATTCCACCAGATGGCAGCACTATATTGAAATGGGACCATACACGAGTCTGGAATATAGCAGAGAACGTAGATAAACACACAGTCTCTGAATATAGTCAGACACTGTGAATATATATAATGACAGTTCAACACAATATTGATCCAGTGATTGATGCGGAGCCTAGTTTTAACCTGTGCGCAGCATGGGTTAAATATATATACATGTCAATACAATTTTTAGGATGAGTGGCATCAGAAATTGATCGTCATGACCCCTTATGGGACCATGTCATTGTGGGAAGACATCTGATCCTTCTTGAAGTCTGTTGTCTCTGGGTGGTCTGGGATGTCGATGACGCTCATGGTATTATCCTCAACTACAGCACGCTTCTGCGCCTCCTATAAAAACAGCCATATTCACATCTATCCAACATGGTCTTTATAGTATAGTTCGTTCTTTATTGTAGTTATACATCCAGACAACATTTAAGGTCAATCACCAGGCGTGGTGGCAGAATCGGTGGAGTGCGGGCCTCACCTGCGGCAGATCAGGAGTTTGGTTCCCTGTCGAGGAGGTCGGCCCGGGAGCCGACCCAAAGCACATTACTTATAAAATTGATAGTTGTCACTTCCTAGCCAGGCATTCGGCATTAATAGGATAGAGCAATGACTGGTGTGCTCGGTGTCAAGATAATGTGACTCAGTGGGATATCGGGTCATGTTGCCAGCAGCCTGATTTCCCAGTGGGGCAGCACCATTAAGTCGCCATGAGTGCGCACTGTCACAAGTTGGTACCCGGCCTGATATGACCTTAGATGTTGCCAGGACATAAAAATCCAACAACCAACCACCTAAGGTCATATCAGGACGGGTGACGACTTATGACAGTGCACACAAATGGTTACATTACAAGTCTGCCCCATTGGGAGGCCAGGCCGCTGGCACTATGACCCGATTTACCACCGAGTCCCATTATCCTGATACTGAGCCAACCAGTTCTTGCCCTATCCTAGTAATGCCAAGCGCCAAGCTAGGTAGCAACATGTATTAAGTTTGGTTGACTCGACTAGGATTAGAACTCCCGACCTTGATTCAGCCAAAGCGTCTGGTCTTTATAGCGTACGATGTAATTACTTTCAAACTGCATGAAGAGTACAGCTTTAAATCAATATGTGGTCTATCACTAGTATCAGCAGGGTACATCTTTAACTCAATATGTGGTCTATCAGCAGATCAGTATAGTTACCTGTACACAAATAAAACATGGCTGGCCATTATTAAGAAAGGTAATATGTACTTGGATAATATTGAACAATTTAACCATATACTGGGTTGAATATTTCGATTTTTTTTTAACACACCAAGACATGAGTAGTATTATAGGATTATAAGCATAGCATGCCGCTCTGCATTACTATGATGGGGAAATGAGCAGTGGAAAGAAAAAGACTAATTGTCCACAATTGAAATTTCCCCTCCTTATTGAACTAAAGGCCCTGTCACATTACAACATAACGACGTCAGCATAGGGAGAACGTGAAGAACGTTGAACTTCTCGGAGTAGTATGCAAATTTGGGCACAAGTTGAACGTGGATGCAGCATAGTTGACGAGAGCGTAACGTCGGTAAAGCGTAGTGAGGACGAGAGAGGACAACGTAATTATGCTGACGGGACATTATTAACGTTATTCGATCACCAGAACTACGTTGATTTACATTACCTTACGTTACTTACATCATGAAACGCTGGCAAAACGGTAAACGTACGTTGGACATCTGTTATGCGTCCGTTATCCAGACGTTTTTACGACGCGGACTGCATGTTCCCGCCACCTTTAATGTGGGTCAACGTAATGCAACGTAGTGCAACGTAGTGCAACGTAGTGCAACGTAGTGCAACGTAGTGCAACGTAGTGACCAGCGTTTCATTGACGTTCGCCGAACGTGTACAGAACGTATGGCGAACGTAAACCCTTACGTTCTAGTTACGTCAAAAGTTTTGAACAGGTTCAAAACTTTGATGCGCGCCAACGTAACACGACATAACGTGACATAGCTCAACGTCAGTCTAACGTCATTCTGACGTCATCATAACATAACCCAACGTACGTCAACGTAATGACGAAAAGTGATCACGTCAGGCTTACGTTTGCTCGTTACGTCATAGTGTGACAGGGGTATAATGCACTCACAAAAAAACATTTTAACAAACCAAGACTCTCTCACTTAGTTATTGAGCTACTCACTAGGTGGTGTGCGTGTTCGGCCAGCTGTTCCAGTAGCCCAAGAATCTCTCGACACCGTCGACTGTTCGCCAATGCCGCCGCTTGCTGCCCGGTCGCCCGCGTCGGTTGAGACATCGCGGAGTGGGGAGCGAAGTCAGAACGAGGCAGGCTGATGTCAGAACGGGCGTATTCGATTAACCAACTGGGGTCACCCGAGTCACTTTTTGCCGCATGCGCAGACTCTACAATCCTTGGGTTGCATAATCGAACACTCTCGAACACGCTTGGGGTGGAAAAAATGGTGGCTTAATCCAAAACTCTTTTGTTGTTGTTGGAATAACCGATATAACTACAGCAAAATAGGATTTAAATTATTTTAGGATTGCATAGTTTAGTTATATTTCCATTTCATTATTACAACAACAAAAAGCATTAGAAAACACGGAGGACTTGCACTGGTAGCTGTTATCCCCCAGGTATGAGCACAAATGTGACGTCATCGCTCCTAGCCAACCCCAGCCAAGAGGTGGGTTACTGGGGTCGGGTCGTTTGGCACACGGCACGTGTATTTCTCGACTCCACTCGCGGTGTTCAATATGAAATTCTGACGACTCGGGTGACCCGAGTCGCCCCGGTCGTGTTAATCGAATACGGCCAACGAGGCACGCTGATGTCAGAACGAGGCACGCTGATGTCAGAACAAAGCAAGCTGTCAGAACGAGGCTACACAACACTTACGCCGATGAGGCTATGAGGTTTAGCTGACACCCCAGTCACACTACAGCTTGCGACCACTTTATCCCAAAGAACCCGCAGTCACCAGTGACGCCCAGACATCGGCAACCATTGTTTTGGTCACAAGGACGTCACTGGTGAGTGTGGGTTCTTTGGTCTAAAGTGGTCGCAAGCTGTAGTGTGACTGGGGCTTGAGCTTCCTGTATACTACTACTAGATAAAGGATTCACCCCGTACATCCAGTACAGGAGTGAAAACCAACCCATTAGAAAAACGGGCGAAGAATTTTGACATGGCGGGGAAATTAATTGAGCTGGTAAATTCTTAATTTAAGAAGCAAAATATATTCTTCACATAAATTCTTCATATTTACCTGCTACTTTTGATTTCAAATTTATAATAAAACATGTAGTTTAAGGAATTTGAAAAATAAAACTGACGGCGTGTTATCGCCAGCATCTTGTCTTTTTGCATTCTCTCTCATTTCACCAACTCTGTGCTGATATGGGTAGCCATTTGATACTGGAGCCAGAGTTTCTACTTCCTGTTCCATACTAACGCAGTTTTCACCAGCTTTTACATAGGGTGTGTGTTCACCCTTGTACTGCAAGTACGGGGTGAATCTTTAATCTACCTGTATACTAGCTCTCCTGCCACATATTTTTTATGGACAGGTCTGCTCAGGGTATCTATAGAAAAGGTGTGGGATAACTAGCTGGGTTATGGACATAATAGAGTTACATGGATTCACAATCTAAGTTGGTTGGTTGTTGGGGGTTTTACGTCCTGGCAACATCTAAGGTCATATCAGAGCGGGTACCGACTTGTGACAGTGTGCACTCATGCCGATTTTATAGTGCTGCCCCACTGGGAAACCAGGCCACCAGGACCAGGACCTGATATCCAACTCAGTCACATTATCCTGACACTGAGCCAACCAGTCATTGCCATATCCTAATACTGCCGAGTGCCTGGCTAATGGTGCTGTCACACTACGACATAATGGCCAACGTGAGTTCGATGTGGGTGACGTTTCGTCATAACGTCGAAGATCGTCTGACCACGTTAGAGTCCCGTTAGGGTCACGTTAAAGTCACGTCCACTAACATCGAGGTACGTCAGAGCACGTTGAAGTTTTGGACATGTTGAAAACTTTCGACGTAGCTCGACAAGATGGTAAGACATTCAAGTCACATCACGGTCACGTTACGCCGACGTTAGGCTCTCGTTATGCTCACGTCATCTACGTAGGTCCACATCGCATTACGGCGTTGACAAGCGTCCAGCGTGGCCATAACATCGTGGACGTCGTGCGAACGTTTTGGAATGTGCTCTGAACTTGGTCTGAACGTGGTCTGAACATTTTGCCTTTGGGTATATAAAAGCTGCCATGTCCAGCAAGTGATTGTGCACGTTCTGGTGACGTTGCGATGACGTCGGAGTGTCGTCGAAGCCTCGTTGAGGTCACGTCGACCATGTTAGCGCCACATCAGAGCAACGGAGTGACATCGTCAATGCGGCTGGGAAATCCCCTTTGAGTACGACGTGGCGACGTTAGGCTGGGCGTGATCATGTCTGCCACATTCGACACTCATTGTGGCAACGTCGACGCACGTCGGTTAGTCGGACATATCCATGCTGGGACAGACGTTATCATGCCCAGCTCGACGTTCCGCCGCCGCTACGGTCATGTTTGAATGACATCAAGCACGCGAAGACCTCGCTGGCATCATGTTCACCAAATAAATATCTTCTACGTCCTTTCTCGTTCCGACGACGTTAGACCGACGTTACGACCACATCGACTACACTGCGGTGTCGTTCAACTTGACCCCGTATTTGCATATTACTTCGAGATTTTCGATACATTTCATGTTGCACCCACGTCGGCGCGTTATGTCGTAGTGTGACAGCACCATAAGAAGCGACAAGTATAAATTTTAAAGTACTTCACAATCCAAGGGGCCGTTCAAATATTACATGATGTTATTTTGGCCAAATTAAACCCCCACTACACATCCTCTTCTGACGCTCCGCAACGTTAGACCATAGTTTGGTTTGGTTGTTGGGGTTTTATGTCATGGCAACATCTAAGGTCATATCAGGATGTTAGACCATATGCCACATAATGCTTGGACCTACATGCCACATAATGCTTGGACCTACAAACCCCCCCCCCCCCTTCTAAGCTACGTAATATTTGAATGGCTCCTAATTGAATAGATGAATAATTCAGATTTGTATCTAGATAGAAGATTCACCCTGTACTGACAGTACAGGGGTGAAAACCAACCCATTAGAAAAACTGGCGAAGAATTTTGACATGCTGGGGAAATTAACTGAGTGAATAAATTCTTAATTTAAGAAGCAAAATATATATCTTCATATTTACCCGCAACTTTTGAGTTGAAAAATGTAATAAAACATAGTTTAATAGACTTTAAAAGTGAAATCGACGGCGTTCTAGCACTGCCATCTTGTCTTTTTGCATTCTCACCCATTTCACCAACTCTGCGCCTATATGGGTAGCCATTTGATACTGGAGCCACAGTTTCTAGTTCCTGTTCCATACGAAAGCTATTTTCGCCCGTATTTACACTGCGTTGTCGTTCACCCGTGTACTACAAGTAGTGGGTGAATCTTTTATCTAATTTGTATCTATCATAGACTGCTACTTTTGCAATGTAGAATTTATTGCATATTCCAGAGAAAGCATAAATGTATACAGCCAAAGCAGTTAGTCCTCCTGAGATTTGATCCTACATATCCAATCAGACCAGACGAGATGGCTGAATGAGTTGAGTGTCCGTCTCCTGTTTTCGGAGATTGGGGGATCCGAACCCTGGTCGAGTCAAACCAATGACTTAAAAATTTATACTTGTCGCTTCCTAGCCTGGCGTTCGGCATTATTAGGATAGGGCAACGACTGGTTGGCTCAGTGTCAAGATGATGTGATTGAGTGGGAATATCAGGTCATGGTGCTGGTGGCCTGGTCTCCCAATGGGTCAGCACTATAAAGTTGCATTTAGTGCGCACTGTCACAAGTCGGTACCCTTCCTGATATTACCTTTGAATGTTGCTAGGACGTAAAACGACAAACAAACATATCCAACTCAGATGCTGGTGCACTTATTAAGCATGTGTTGCTGTGTAGAATGGGATATTAAGTCAATTTACGAAGAAGAAAGTCCAAATTATTATGCTCCACCTTGTTTGCTGTCCGAAGCTCGCTTTTCCCCTTCGCCAGTCACATCCAGTAAACTGTAACGGAAAGTGTCAGAGTGCTTGGAACGCAGCGTCTGACACGTTATGCGTAGTGATCAGTCTGCCTTTGTGTGATCAGAAAGAGAGAGAGAATATGTGTGTGTGTGGCTCTGTGTGTGTGTGTGCGTGTGTGTGTGTGAATGCGCGTGTGCACTGTCATGGCTCAGTAATCACGTTCACTGAGGTCACTCATTAGGGTCACCATCACAGCTCACTCACTCAGTAAGTACTACGTGTTATAAATAACCACGTTTTCTACTTCTAGCCCGGTGTGGCGGTTTCAGCTCGTCCCCGTGCTCAGCCGTGTCCCTCGCTTCTGCGCATGCGTCAGAATTTAATAAACATGGCCGTAATCGATTAACACGACCCGGGCGACTGGGGTCATCCGAATTTCAAATAGAACACGGCGAGTGGAGTCGACAAATACACGTGCCATGTGCAAAAAAAGAATAACTTAGATTAATGAAATGGAAATATAGCTAAACTAGGCCATCATAAAATACTTTAAATCCTATTTTGCTGTACTTTTATCGGTTATTAAAAAAAAAAAAAAAAATTGTCCACCCGAGCGTATTCGATTATTCGACCCGAGTTTGTAGGATGTGCGCATGCGCCAATAAGTGGCTCGGGTGACCCGAGTTGATGCGAAATTCGCGCATGCGCAGAAGCAACGGGACACGGCTGAGCACGGGAACGAGCTGAAACCGCCACACCGGAAAACACCAACCGATATTAAACGACTTGAACTGGTTCATTGAGGATCTTTTTTGCAGGTCGGTCAACTTCATTAATATTTGGCTGGTTTGGTTCTTGGTTCTTGGGGTTTTATGTCCTGGCAACATCTAAGGTCATATCAGGATGGGTACCGACTTGTGACACTGTGCACTCATGGTGATGTTATACTTATAGTGCTGCCCCACTGGGAAACCAGAACACCAGCACCATGACCTGATATCCCACTCAGTCACATTATCCTAACACTGAGCCAACCAGTCCTTATACCCTATCCTAATATATAATAATGCCGAGCGCCTGGCTACGAAGCAACAAGTATCAATTTTGTAAGTCATTGGTTTGAGTCAACCAGTGGTCCACAACTGTTTCATCAAAGGCTGTGGTATGACATTGTCTTGTCCTGTCTGTGGGAAAGTACATATAAAAGACCCCTTGCTGCTTATCGGAAAGAGTAGCCTATGTGGCGACAGCAAATTCCTCCAAAGAAACATGTCAGAATGACCATATGTTTGACGTCCAATAGCCGATGATAAGAATCAATGCGCTCTAGAGGCGTCATTAAATAAAACAAGCTTTCCTTTTTGTGGGGGGGGGGGGGGGTTGAGTCTACCGGAAATCAAACTCCCGATCTCTCGGAGCCTGCACTCTATCGATTCAGCCACCGCATCCAGTGCCATTAAAAGGAAAAGTCTACGTAGTTTACATAATTGGATAGCGATAATTATTCTCTGCTGATTAATTAAGATATATGTTGATTGTGGTGATGGTGATTTTACTAGAGCGGCGTAAACCCATTGGAAGAAATAATCTAATCTAATTGTGTTTAGATATGTAGCACATCCATAGTTATTAAATTGCTAACGCTGAATTGAATTAAATCAGTTCAGCCAGGCTGTTTGTAGAAACCTAATCTGGGCCGCGTTCAGGCTCCGTCTCGGAGGCGCCTCGGTGACGGGCCTGACATCATGCTAGTCTGAACGGCAAAGGCAGTTTGTTGTCTCGAAAATGGCCACCCCCATAGGTGGTGGCCATTTGCAATGGGAAAGCTGTGCTGTGATAGGCTGAAACCACTGGAGACGGAGGCCATTTTCGAGGCGCTTTTTGTCTCCTGATTGAAAAGGGAGGCATCGCCGAGACGTCGCCGAGATGCACCCTGAACGCAAATAAGCCAAAATGCATCGCCGAGACGTCGCCGAGACGGACCCTGAATGTGGCCCAGGTGTCTAATCCATATACATGTGAAGATATGGAATGCAAGGTTTTTTCAAGGCCGTTTTTGATAGGAATTCAAGACTATTTTCATTTGGATTTCAGGAAAAAACAACAATGGGGAATGGCAATTTCAGACTAATTTAGATCAGTGGGGAGAGTTTAATGGAATTCAAGATCTTTCAAGACTAATTACCCAAAATAGGTTAATTTCAACGCTTTTCGAAGTCTTGAAATGGGGCAAATGAAGTTCAAGACTTTTTTAGACTTTCCAAGCCCCGTACGGACCTGGCCTAATAATCGATGCTCCTATATGATTGTCATGACTGACTAATTTGACAAGCTGACAGATAACTGTTTACTTCTATGCAGTATAATCCCGTTAAACCAAACTTGAAGGGACCCTAGAAATTTGTTAAGTAATAATAATAATAATAAATAATAAAAGGCAGCACCGCCAATCTCTATACATATAATGCTTAGATTCCACATATCCCCGTTAAGCCAAACTTGAAGGGATCCTAGAAATTTGTTTGGATAACCGATCATTGGTTTAACCGAGCTTTGGTTTTGCCTTTGACTTTGAGTAAGCATGTATTGCACATGTAATATACAAATTATTTGGACACTTTGATTATTGTTTTTTTTGTATGTACCGTATAACCCTGTTAAAAGCTCGGTTAAACCAAACGAACAGTTAATCCAACCTTTCTTCAGCGGCCTGGCAAAATACTCCCATTTAATATATAAAAAAGTTGGTGGGTTCTCAGATGACCTTATAACCACATGAAAGTTTGGTTTAACCATACCGAAGTGACATGGGGTCCAACAATTTTGCTTGGATTAACCAATAATTTGGATTAACCGCCTTTGGTTTAACCAACTTTTTTATATGATAAATGGTAGTATTTTGCCGGGCCGCCAAACAAAGTTTGGATTAACCAATCATTTGATTTAACCGAGCTTGGTTTAATGGGGTTATACTGTATATAAATAAAAGCAAATGCATATGTGCTTCCTTGTTTGTCTTTGTGTTCGCAAAAAGACCTGCTGCCTTACAATGATCTTGAATGGATTGTGATAAGTTATATTTGAGAGCTTTTGTTTATTCCAATAAATTGTTTACTCATTAAAATTTGTATTTTCAATATTCTAAACCCTTAGTTATATTGGCCGAAGATCCAAATAGCCCTCCGCAGGAGAAAGCTTTAAAGTCCACGCAGACCATGGCTTTTTAGCTTGTATAAATTAAATACCAATTTATATTAATCGTTTATATACACTATATAATGTACGTAATATTCAATTAATTAGTAGCATTTACCTGTAATGCTTTGTATTTGTAGATTAACTATCACTAATATGGTTGGCTGTGGTTGGACGTGTAGGGGATAGAGGTAATTGTAGTGGTAGTGGCGCCCCCTACGTCTTTATCGCAGCACTAGGGTTCAGTGGAGCGCCAAGCCCTGGGTGGTGAGCATTCACAGAACTAAGCACCCAACTTCATTGTACGGCTGTTGTGAAATGAGTACATCTCAAAACCACTAATATACACACTGGAAAACCAACATAAGAAATATATATATATATATCGGTCAGGTAGCACACATGGCTTTGTTTATTGGAGTTTGTGTCCCAGCAACATCATATCCTTGAGCAATAATTTGGCTGTTGTGAAGTGAGGAGGCCTACATCTCATTGGACGTATTCGACTGGGCCTCTATATTCACATATCAAAATATTTCTTCACAAATTCCTATTCGACTGGGACCGGAAGTGGGTTTCTATACATATGAATCAAATGTGTCTTGTGGCTCCATCCATAAGGTCACATGGTGTATTCAGTAGCTTCAGCCAATCAGAGCTGTTCTTTTCAATGGCAAATGGCTGCCCTCTATGGGGACAGCCATTTGCAATGGAAATGAACAGCTCTGATTGGTTCTTTTCGATTGCAAATGGCCACCCCGATACAGGGCAGCCATTTGCAATGGAAGAGAACAGCTCTGATTGGCTGAAACCACTGAAGCCATTTGACTGGTCCTCTTTGCATTCGAAAACCTACTTCACTGTGAAGGTGGGCGGAGCCGAAATCTTGCGGATAGAAAGGTCCCAGTCGAATGCCTCCAATACCACTAATATACACATTGAAAAACCAACATAAGAAATATATATAAATATATCGCTCAGGTAGCACACATGGTTTTGTTTATTAAAGGCTGTATCCCAGCAACATCAAAGGTCAAATGAGGACTGGTACCGACTTGATAGTGCAGTCATGGCAGATGCAGCACACATATTTCCCACCATCAGTGCCGTATTTACTTCTAGACTTTGCCGAGGGCCTCAAAATCTAGGCCGGCTCCAGCCAAGGTGTATACTATTTTTGACGCTGCTGTATCCCTTTGTTGGGGGTGGGGGTGGGAGGTGCTAACAAGTGGAATAGCATATGGCCTCTCTTCATCTAAATCCGGCACTGTCCACCATATAAATAACAACAGGGGTACAACAGTACAACACACTCGAATTACTTACAACCGGCTATCCATGTGGGGTGCAGATATAGGTGGAATACTGATATATAAATATCATCACTTATCAACTACTGATTGGGTAGGCTACATCAAGATGTCTACAGCACCTTGTATCCCTGGGTGGCCACCCATTTAAGTTCTGACAAGGCTCAAAGTTGCATAGTCCGATTGATTTGAGTTTCTTACTTTAGATAAATTGATCATAACCTTCCTCACTTAGTTTGAAGGAACTTTGATCTTAAATGGCTAACTTTGGCGATATTTGAAATTCAAACATACCAAATTAATTTTGGCATGTATGTCAAAACATACATGATCAGTTTCAGCAGTAAGAGGTTCTATTAAATTGACTTACTATTGCATTCTTTGCAGCCACAAAAGTAAAGCATGTTTTATTATGCCTCAAGAGCACATTTATTTTTATCATCGGCTATTGGACGTCAAACATATGATCATTCTGACATATTTCTTTGAAGGAAACCCACTGCCGCCACATAGGCTATTCTTTCCGATAAGCATCAAGGGGTCTTTTATATGCACTTTCCCACAGACAGGACAGCGCATACCACAGACTTTGATGAACCAGTTGTGGACCACTGGTTAGAACAGAAAATAGCCGAAACTGCAAATGGATCCACTGAGAAGGATTGATCCAATGACCGACAGTTTCACAGGTGGACACTATACCGCCTGAGCTATGTCCCGCTCCCTCTTTGCAGCAACAAAGGCACCAGTATCTAACTTAGGTATGTACAATCAAAACTAGATAAGTGTTTTGATTTAGAAAATTTGAAGTTTTCATCGGACTATACAGCTTTAACTTTTGAAATTAGACGAGAACCAGCACTTCAAACATGATATTGGCTGTTGAATAGATATTTATTATGTTTAATCAAGGAAATATAATCCGCTGAATCTATCAACACTGGATGAGAAATAACACAATGTAGATCTGACATAATCTAAGCAAAATAATGTATTACATCACATCGAGATGATAATTCATATGTACATATAAATATGCTTTGGTGTTGTTGTTTTGTTTTTGCTTGCTTTTTAGTTTTTTTACATAATCCAAGTAATAATGAGTGCATAATATATCAACATTTGATGACAGTAAATACATTCACATTTGGCGCAATCAAAGTAAGCTTAATCCATACAAATTAATTGACACTTAATATGTATATATTTATATAAGTGTACACTACAGTTCCAAGACAACATTTCCCCACTGAGACTGACACAGGTCTAGCACAGCAGTAGGCGGTTGGTGGCGCCACCGGTATTGTTTGATCGGTAAATACGATAGAACGAGGTAATATGGACCTTACATACATTTATACTCGCATCATTTATTATACATCACATATTGATGTAACATGGCTATGATTGGTTGGTTGTGGAGTTTTATGTCCTGGCAACATCTAAGGTCATATTAGAATGGGTACAGAATTGTGACAATGCGCACTCACGGCGACTTTATAGTGGGACCTCACTAGGAGAAGCACCATGACATGATATCCCACGCAGTCACATTATCCTGACACGGAGCCAACCAGTCCTTGCCCTATCCTAATAATGCCAAGCGCCAGGCTAGGAAGCGACAAGTACCAATTTTTTTAAGTCATTGGTTTCACTCGACAGGGAATTGAACTCCCTATCTCCTGCACGGGAGGCCTGCGCTCTACAGATTCGGTCACCGCACCCGGAACATAGCTATAAACCTAGGCAATCAACATGTACATGGAAACATGTAGAGTGGAATCTCAATGGAAGCATCCTTTTGACTTTATTACCCCCATATTATTAACACCAAATACTTTCTCACCGGATCTGCACGAATCACAAGAATGACTAATTTCATTATTAAAAACTCATAAATCCAGGAACCCGCAGAAAAATCACGTCCCTAAATCTGACCTGTCAATTATCCCGCCTCCCCCCAAATAAGGTCTGTTTCTTGTTGTTTTACGTCCTAGCAACATCTAAGGTCATATCCGCACGGGGCCCAAATAAGATGAATAGAAGGGCCATAGTTCTTTATTGGCAACCGATCAGTTAGTTTTGAAACTAAGAGTGTTTTTTTTTCCCAGGGATTAAAATAAGTATCCAGCAAAAAACTCTGAAATCACGCCAAGACCTTGGCGTCACCTGGCGGGTTCCAGCAGAACCAAGCCGTGGTTATTACAAACACGGATTTTCTCCCATAGGATTAGCACTGTCAGGGAATTGCGGCGAAAATGCCGGATGTCAGGTTTCAACTGCCCTTATTGTGACTGTATTATCGCCCATGCCTAACTATTTGTTGTTTTGGTTTTATGTTCTCGCAACATCTAAGGTAATATATAAGAATGGGTTTTCGGATGAACATATTTTTAAGCGACTGGTACAGGCGAGAGGCCGAGGCATGGCAGCTGAATAGGCCAGGTGGCATCACCAGGCAAGGAGGGGAGCCTGACCAGTCCGATTGAGTTGTTAAGTGTCAGTAGTTGAGAAGTGTCAGAACATGGTGCAGCAGGGGCACACTTAGAGGATAATCAGTTTACAGATAATTATACTTGTATAATGCTTATACAGCACATATTGGCATTTTCTGAAGTTAATCAGTGAATATAAAAAATCGCAGAAATCCTGCGAATTGGCGGAGAACTTTCGGTCACTGTATTTGAAGTGCGATTTAATCCCAGAATTTCATCTTGAAGAAGGAGACCATGTCCGGGTCGTCCACCTTCTTCTTGTGTATGCCTGCGAAGGTTGCCCGAAGCTGGGCGTGCTTGAATTTGTCCTCCAGAGTTCGCACGAATGTGTCAATGTAGCCTGGTAGAAGGGAAGGCAAGAGAGAATGTGTGGTTTATTATTCCCGCTTAAAAGCAGAAATCTGCTGAGAAAAAATTATT
Source organism: Branchipolynoe longqiensis (assembly GCA_030323885.1). Classification (NCBI taxonomy): domain Eukaryota; kingdom Metazoa; phylum Annelida; class Polychaeta; order Phyllodocida; family Polynoidae; genus Branchipolynoe; species Branchipolynoe longqiensis. The sequence goes on from CM059186.1 coordinate 41,188,616, forward strand.
TAAATTATATTTAAAGTTCACCTTCCTTGTTAGTGTTACTCAACATTGCTCAAGTTTAACAGGTTAGTTGTTGGTTGTTGGAGTTTTACATCATGGAAACATCTATGGTCATATTAGGACGGGTACCGACTTGTGACGGTGCGCACTCATGGCGACTTTAGAGTGCTGCCCCACTGGGAATTCAGACCGCTGGCACCATGACTCAATATCCCACTGTCACATTATCCTGACACTGAGCTAACCAGTCCTTGCACTATCCTATTAATGGCGAGCGCCAGGCTAGGTTGCAAACAGTCCAAAATATGTCTGTTAGCATACTTTGTGTTAGTCTATTTACCTAAAAGAAACTTGTTATTGTGCATTTCTATTATAACTTGTTAATTTCGTTAGTTGCTACAGAGAGCGTGTATACAGATGAGAGGGACAACTCCCATACTACACCATGTAACAGCTGCCGACTGTGGCGCTCCAAGTGGTGGTTGTTGAACAGTTTACGCATATGGGCAAACTCAAGGCATTGTCAATGGCAGTGAGCAATCTTCATACAGAAAACGTTAAATATCTCTAAAACTACAACACCTAGAAACAAACTGATTGGAATACACATAGAAAACATGTTTACCAACAAGATTATATTAAATTGATATGGTTAGGGTTCTGGATTTCTATTAATTTGGAATAAAACTGACGTTTTTCACTACGCGTACGGCAAACTCAAGGCATTGTCAATGGTCGTGTGCAATCTTCCTACAGAAAAAGTGAAATATCTCTAAAACTACACCAAATAGAAACAAGCCGCTTAGTACACATATAGAAAACATGTTTACCAACAAGATTATATTAAATTGATATGGTTAGGGTTCTGGATTTCTATTAATCTTTTAAGAAAATTAATGTTTTGCACTGAGCGTACCAGCAAACTCAAGGCTTGTTCAACAATAACCGCCAGGATCGCCACTGCAGTCTGTGTTACATATTTTCGCGGGAGTTGTCCCTCTCATCTATTTATATACACACTCTCTGGTTGCTAGTAGGGTCTTAAGGTCTAATTATGCAGTTAAGCGCATAGATTTTGATAGGTCTACATATAGTTACATGTTTGTGTTGTACTAAGGATTTAATCAGGGAGAGGAAGGGAAAAAATCCTTTGTGCTTGTGCTAGGCAGCTTTGGATCATAGCGGCCAAACTAAATTTCGAGCTAGAAATAATTCATAAACCAGGTTGTTGTTGTTTGTTGTTGTTTTACATCCTAGCAACATCTAAGGTCATAACAGGACGAGTACCGATTTGTGACAGTCCACACTCGTGGCGACTTTATAGTGCTACCCCACTGGAAGACCAGGCTGCCAGCACCATGACCTGATATCCCACTCAGTCACATTATCCTGACACTGAGCCAACCAGTCCTTGCCCTATCCTTATAATACCAAGCGTCTGGCTAGGAAGTGACAAGTGTCAATTTTTAATTCATTGGTTTGACTCGACCAGGGTTTGAACCCATGGCCCCACGATCTACAAACACGGTAGATGGATGCTCTAACTCATTCAGCCATCCCGTCTGGTCCATAAACCAGGTAAAGATTTAATATTAGCAGATGCTCTTAGTAGGGCACCCCACTCGGACATTGCAAAAATTAAGGCAAATGAGATCTGTTCTGGCCGTAACCTAACAGAAATTTCTGTAATAGTGAATCTTGATGTGTTACAATTTACACTGTAATAACTTGTGTACCTGGAAGGTAGTAAATTTGTTGGCTCTATCTTACAGACTAGCGACTTGAACCTGGAAAACAAGGTCCCACATGTTAAGCTCTACAGCATAAGCCTAATGCCTTTCTTCCTACAGTATATGACCTGCTTTCCTTCTTGCTTCTTCTCAATGATCGCTTGAAGTCGCCTGGAGCTGTTATTAACTACTTTAGCTCAGTTAAGCTCTGGGTAGCGGGTGGACCAGGTGATGCTGCAGCTTTTGACATGCAAGAGGTTAAGACCTTTAAAAGAGGTGTCTTCAAAAACTTGTTCCATGTGACAAAAAGAGCCGTGCCCATTACTCCGGATGACCTTAAGTGTATAATTTCATATCTGGCTAAGCTCTCACCTGTTCCCACTGTTCTCATAGCTGCTTTGCTGATTCGTTATTTTATCCTGATAAGGCATAGTAATCTTGCGTCTAGCTCTATAGGTTCTCGTGTTAATGTTATCAAATTCAAAGATGTTACAGCAGAGTCAGCCTCCCACATGGTAACCCTCCGGTCAACAAAAAACAGGCCGGTTTCCTCCTCACCAGTGGTCTTCAGGCTCCCTGCTCTTCCAGGTGCCGTATGTTGCCTGGTTAGAGCCTGGTCTAACTATGCTCAGTGCTTAAGCCCTAATGGTGACTCTCCCACATTTCTGCTGCCTTCCGGACTCCCGCTGACCATCCTGACCCTTAAATGAGCTCTCAAAGTCTCCTCCTACACAGTGCTCAGGGTAGACAAAGGTTTCACTCTGCATGGCCTTCGTAGGGGGGGCTGCCCAAGCATGTCAAGGCACAGGCCTGACGCTCGATAACATCATGTCAGTAGGGACATGGCGCAGCTCAGTGGTAAACCTGTACCTTCGGGCCATTCACATTAGTGCTGCACCTGCAGCGCTCGGGCATCTTTTTGGTTGAGCGCTGACCTTACACATAAGTTGCATCGCTTTACTTTATATGTCGCTACTCTGCTTATGTTAGACCAATTCAGTCATTCAGACATTCATGATACTGCATTACTGTGCTAGTTTAAAGAAGGCCCTGTTACCAACTTACCCTATACTTATCCAAGAACTGCTCACTTCCTCGAAGTACAGACTTGTTTTTATCAGAAATAAACGTCTGGTTATTTTCAAACTCATATTACTGAACTTGGTGTCTCGATAAGTGAATTGGTTATGTTGGCCCAGCTAACATGATTAATTCGCTAACGAGACACCGGGAGCGCGGAGGTTGGTGGTAGCTGCACTCACCTCAATCTCACTTGTCGGTCAGAGCTCAAGCTATCCAGTTTGCTTTCCCACCCTCCCACCCCTACTGGGTTGAGCGCTGACCTTACTCATAAGTTGTATCGCCTTGTTTATCTACTTGTATTTCATTGTATTGTTGTGCTATTGTTTCTTCTACTGATCACTTTATATGTCGCTACTCTGCTTATGTTAGACCAATTCGTTTTTTCAGACATTCATGATACTGCGTTACTGCGCTAGTTTAAGGAAGGCCCTGTTGCCGAATTGCCCTATACTTATCCAAGTATTGTCCACTTCCTCGAAGTACGGACTTGTTTTTATCAGAAATAAACGTCTGGTTATTTTCAAACTCATATTACTGTCTCGAACTTGGTGTCTCGTTAAGCTACCACCAACCTCCGCGTTATCATTTTCAATGCAGCCGAGCAAACAGGTGAATCCCGAGAAGAGACGAAAGCAAATGATGTCAATCTGTTCAACAGCATTTTCAAGACGGTGTGTGACCAAGAGTGTGAAAACGAAGTCATCCAGGCACATCGCCTGGGCAGGATCCATGATGATGGCTCTGCTAGACTTCTGCTGGTCACTGTAAACTCTGAAAAAACAAAACGCCAACTGTTCAGTCAGCTTTTTAAACAACGAGGTATCGACCAGTACAAGAATATCAGCATGGGCCATGATATGACACAAAAAGAAAGAAAACAAACAAAACTCCTGGTAGAGGAAGCCAAAAAGAAAACAGCAGGTGTGGCATCAGACACTGAACTGGGAGAAGAGGCAAAGAACTGGGTATTCTGTGTCAGAGGGCCGCCATGGGAACAAAATATAGTGAAAGTGAGACCACGCACCCAGGTTTAGATGTCAGCAGAAGTAACATCAATTGTAACATCAGAAGTATGCAAGAAACAACGAAACCTAAACCATGTATAACACAAAAGTATCATTGGGGCCACAATCGTAATTCAAACTCGAACAAAAACAGAATCCATATCAGCACATCTCATTAAATTATCAATGGCCTGAGATGAACAAGCGAGTCAAACTGGAAGCAAATATTGCAATTTACAACCCAGATATCATTGCAATTAGTGAAGTCATACCAACAAATCCAAAAGAGGCAGTCCGGCTATGTGAGATTGAAATAAATGGATTTGATATTTTCAGCAATATCGATGAGGAGAGAAGGGGTGCGTGCATATATACTAAATGCAATCTTAATGCAGTCCCTCTAAATGTACTCCTATGTAATTCAACAGAATCGATATGGTGCGAGATTAAGCTAGAGGACAGGGACAGTCTGCTTGTAGGATGCATCTACAGGTCACCCAACAGCGACAACAGTGTCCATGAGGAAACTCGACAGTTGATCCAAAAGGCCTCAGCCCTAAACCACAGCAACCTCCTAATCATGGGAGACTTCAATTATCCAGAAATCAGTTGGCAACCTATGCGAACAGCAAATAGTGAACAACATCCAGCAACACTCTTTGTCGAAAATCTTAGAGACTGTTTCCTTTTCCAGCCCGTCACAATACCAACACATAAGCGTGGTGACCAGTCTGCAAATATATTAAATCTCATCATCACAAATGAGGAGGAAATGATTGGAAACCATAAACATGTTGTGAGACATTTGAAATAGCCACCATGATTGCCTTTCCTTTAATTTCAGTTGCTATTACCACTAAACTCAAGTGGAAAATACAAATTCATATTGGGTAAAGGTGACTATGAGGGCTTGAGACAGGATATTGACCAAGTTCTACTAAGTGCAGCTTCAGATACAGACATTGTTGAGGACAATTGGAATGAATTTGAAAAAAACCTTTATGGAAAAAATGCAAACAGCGCATACCCATGTCATTTGGCAAAATGAATAATGGCAGACCACGCCCAGAATGGATGAATGACCAAGTCAAGCAGAAGATCAGCTTGAAACATCAGGGATACACAGTGAAGAGACATTCGGGCACAGATAGTGACAGTCTTCGATATGCAAAACTATGTAACCAAGAAAAACATAGCCAAAAACATAGCCAAAAATGCCAAAGAGAACCCAAAACACTTCTAAAATTATGCTAGGAGTAAACTCAAAGTACACATTCCAGTTGGAGATTTGAAGCAGGATGATGGGACCATCGCACAAAATGATATCAACAAAGCTTATACGTTGAACACCAGATTCGCATGTGTCTTCACACAAGAAGACCTATCATATATATACCAATGTTTGAGGACCGACTCTTTCGTGCCCCCATGACCAACATAAATATTGCACCATCTGATCTGAAGAAAAAATTGTACAATCTTAATGCATCTAAGGCAGCAGGTCCTGACGGAATATACTCGCGTATATTGAAGGAGCTACCAAACGCGCTTGTTGAACCACTCAGACAAATTTTCCCAAAATCACTAAACCAAAGAAAACTTCCTCACCCATGGGAGGATGGACATGTGTCTCCAATCTTCAAAAAGGGTAACAGAAGTGATCCAGGAAACTATAGGCCAATCAGTCTAACAGCGGTAGTGTGTAGGTTGCTGGAATCAATAATAAGAGATTCTATCATGGCTCACCTTGTCGAAAACAACCTCCTATCAACACAGCAGCATGGCTTTGTGCAAGGAAGATCTTGTATGACCCAATTCGACACTGTTCCACACCAGCGACTGCTAAAAAAATTGCATATAAGAGATGTCCTACACGGGATAAAAGATTTTCTGAGTCACAGAAGACAGCGAGTCATTGTAAATGGCAAACCATCAGGATGGTGTCCGGTGAAAAGCAGAATACCTCAGGGCAGCATGCTTGGACCAGTCTTATTTGTGATATATATGAATGACTTACCAGAAGTTGTACATTCCATGGTCCAAATGTTTGCTGATGATACCAAAGTATTCCACCATATGGAGATAGATAGTGACTCAGGGGACTTGCAGAAGGACCTCAACAACCTGCAGAAGTGGTCAAGTGATTGGCAACTGAAGTTTAATGCTTCAAAATGCAAAGTGATGCATTTAGGGGGCAAAAATAGCAAGCACATCTATGTAATGAATGATGGTGTGAATAATGTTCCGCTCTCCGAAACAATGATAGAAAAGGACTTGGGTGTCAAGGTGGACAACAATCTGGCATTCAGTGACCACATCCAGGAAGCCGTCAACAAAGCTAATGGAATACTGGCCATCATTCGAAGACTGTACACATACCTAGACAAAGATGTTGTGAGCAGACTGTACACATCCCTTGGATGTCCACTTTGGGAATATGGAAATGTTGTGTGGTCACCACTCTACAGGAAGGATGCTGAGTCAATTGAGAGGATCCAAAGAAGGGCAACGAAGCTTGTACATGGATTCGATGAAATACCCTACGAACAACATATGCGTCATTTGAAGATCCCAAGCATATACTATAGACCGGCCTGGGGGGATATGATTGAAGTATTCAAATATCTCCATGGTATCTACAAAACAGGCACCCCCCTTATCAGACTCCAACACCAGGACCAGAGGACACTCCCTGAAGTTGAAGAAGCGGTACTCCAGACTGGACCTGCGACACAACTTTTTTGTCTTTAGGGTGGTTGACCTGTGGAATGACTTGCCGAAGAGTGTCGCAGCAGCAGAGTCGGTGAACTGTTTCAAGTCCCGACTGGGTGCATACTGGTCAAGCATTACGTATATCTTGGAGCCAGTGACTGTTGCTACAATCCACCGCATCTGAAGAACTGTCTCGATTTCTATTAATTAAGAGCGGCGAACAGGTCCAAGGCCTATTATAGGTGTATCCTATTCACTGAAAGTTGCAGTCCAATGGTTTTGAGTTTCTGTAATTTTCGGAGATAAATATATCAAGTTGATTGATATAATTTACCTGACTTTAGTTCGAAGTAACTTTTATTTTAAATGGCTAACTTTTGAGATATTTGAAGTGCAAACATGCACACCTATTTTTGGCAAGCACACCAAAACTCTTGACACTCTAGGTTTCTGCGGTAACAGATTCTATCAAATTACCTCAGTATTCCCTCCTATGTGGCAACAAATGTTCCCAGTGCACCAGTATCTAAGTTAGATATGTAGATCTTTTTTTCAGTTTTGGAAATTTGATGTTTTCATCAGACTATGCAGCTTTAAAAGTGGGGTGGGAAAAAGTGGTGCACATACCGACACCCATGATCTGGCCCATCTTGATGAGGTTGGGAACGAGACGCGAATCATCGTACTTCTCACACTTCATGAGCAGGTGGGTGATCTCGCCGAAGATGAAGGCGTCATCGAAGGACGGGTCATCGGGCACCGGGAACCTGGAGTAGATGTCGACAGCCCCGAGCGGGTCCTTCTGGGACAGTAGTTCGGCACTCTCCCGATAGGCGTCGTGCACCTAGGAGGGAAGGTGTTAGGTTGGTTGGTTGGTTGTTGGAGTTTTATGACCCGGCAACATCTAAGGTCATATCAGGACGGGTACCGACTTGTGACAGTGAGCGCTTATGGTGACTTTATAGTGCTGCCCGACTGGGAAATCAGGCCACCAGCACCATGACCTGATTGATATCCCACTCAGTCACATTATCCTGACAATGAGCTAACCAGTCCTTGCCCTATCCTATTAATGCCGAGTGCCAGGCTAAGAAGCAACAAGTATCAATTTTGTATGTCATTGGTTTGACTCGCCCGGGAATTGAACTCCTGATCTCCCACACGGAAGGCATGCGCTCTACCAGGGTGGGGGGAGGTGGGAAGGGGAGAGGATTCATGCTATGTTTGCTATTTTTCTAAATAAATAAATAAATACATGGTGTGGAAGACATAGAAAAATAGGAAGACTTATTTTAGTTGTTTATAAAAAAAAAACTTCTAAAATAAATTTGGGGTGGGGGGTGGATTAATGTATTTGTACATAAGAATATGGCATTTCTTATCAGCAGGATATGATTTTTCTGCCAAAATGTATTGAAGATATACACACATATTTATGTATGCATTATGTATGTATGCATGCATATGTATGTAGGTATGCATGTATGTATGTATCTATGTATGAATGTGTTTGTATGTATGCATGTGTGTATGTATGCACAGGTGTATCACTGTATGTGTGTATGTATGCATGTGTGTATGTATGTATGTACATGTGTATGTGTGTATGTATGCATGTGTCTATGTGTGTATATGCAAGTGTGTATTATGTGTGTATGTATGTAAGTATGTATGTGTATGTGTTTGTATGTATGTGTGCATGTGTGTATGTATGCACAGGTGTATCACTGTATATGTGTATGTATGCATGTGTGTGTATGAATGCATGTATGTATGTACATGTATGCATGTGTGTATGTATGAATGTGTGTATGTATGTATGAATGTATACGTACATGTATATGTATGAATGAATGGGTTCATGTATGTATACATGCATGTATGTGAAGGGAGTGGGACGTAGCTCAGGCAATAGAGCATACACCTATTAAGGTTCAGATCATTCGATCGATCCTGCTCAGTGCACACATTTGCAGTTTGGGCTATTTTCTGCTCCAACCAGTGGTCCACAACTGGTTCATCAAAGGCTGTGGCATGTTCTGTCCTGTCTGTGGGAAAATGCATAAGAGACCCCTTGCTGCTTATCAGAAAGAGTAGCCTATGTAGCGGCAGCGGGTTTCCTCCAAAGAAATATGTCAGAATGACCATATGTTTGACGTCCAATAGCCGATGACAAAAATCAAACTGCTCTAGTGGCGTTGCTAAATAAAACAAATTTTTACATGCATGTATGTACAGCATATGCATGTGCCCTTTGCCACGACTCTGAGCGCGCCTACAGCGTACCTCTGGTGCTATGTCGATGACTTCGTTGTAGTACTTCTTGGCCTCCTCCAGGTGATCAGGCGTCCTGGAGAAGGCACGGGCCAGCCCCAACCGGGCGTGGTACGACCTGGGGTTGACGGGGGCGTGGCGGTTCTCAGGCCCGTCGTCTATTTAAAGATTTAAAAAAAAATTAAATAAAAAAAGAAGAGTTACTTCCATTATTTTAAAGTGAAGATAAGTTGCTTGGTGGGTTTGTTGGTGAATTACGTGCTGGCAACATCTATGGTCATATCAGGACGGGTACCGACTTGTGACAGTGCACACTTATGGCAACTTTCGAGTACTGTCCCACTGGGAGATCAGGCCGCCAGCACCATGACCTGATATCCTACCCAGTCATATTATCCTGACACTGAACCAACCAGTCCTTGCCCTATCATATTAATGCAGAGCGCCAGGCTAGGAAGTGACCCGTATACATTTTTAAGTCATTGGTTTGATTCGACCAGGGATGGAACCCATGGGTTTCGAATCCCATGATCTAGCAAAATGGGAGACGGACGCTCAACTCATTCGGCCATCCCGTCTGGTCGAGAGAAGAAATTGTTCACTAAAATTGTCAGTAAATTATCGATCATACATGGCATGCTTGATTATACCGCGCCTTTCTTTTATTTGATTAAATTGAACTTAAAGTTGCATAGTCCGGTGGTTTTGAGTTTCCGAAATTTTCTGAGATAAATACATTAGGTGGATCGTTATTATGTACCTTACATTAGCTTGAAGTAACTTTTATTTTATGTGGCTAGCTTTTGAGATTTTTGAAGTGCAACCATGCAAAATTAATTTTGGCAAGCATGCCAAAACTTTGACCCCATAGGCTTATGCAGGTTCTATTCAATTGCCTCGGTATTCCCTTCTGTGTGGTGACAAATGTTTAATAAGTGCACCAGTATCTAAGTTAAATATGTAGAATCACATTTAGATAATTGTTTTGGTTTTCAAAACTTGATATTTTCATCGGACTATGCAGCTTTAAGTATATGGCTATCTTTTTTTTTATTACTTCTTCAAATGGGATTATAATTCACATACCGATAATTCATGGTTTTTCCTAAGGATTCATTACAAAAAACACATATTTGCTTACAACATCGGATTTCTTTTCTTTAAAAAAAGAAAGAAAAAAAGTTCATATCTGGTCTTAATAATAATCAGGTCAACAGGGACACGTTATTTAAATAATCTGAAATACCTTTGGGTTTTTCTGGTGCGACTTCCGGTTTCGCTGGTGCGACTTCCGGTTTCGCTGGTGCGACTTCCGGTTTCGCTGGTGCGACTTCCGGTTTCGCTGGTGCTACTTCCGGTTTCGCTGCTCCGACAGGCGGCTTGCCTGTGGGCGTCTGCACAAAAAGAAGCAGGTGAAATAGGGATACAGCCATGATTTAACTAGGTTTATTACACAAGACACCGACAAGTGTACATTTTTAAGTCATTGGTTTGACGCGACCACATATTTAGTTTTTTGAGTTTTACATCCTAGCAACATCCAAGGTCATATCAGGACAGGCATCGACTTGTGACAGTGCCCACTCATGGACATTTTATAGTGCTACCGCACTGGGAGACCAGGTCACGGACACCATTATCTGATTTCCTACTCAGTCACATTATCCTGATAGGCCTACTGAGCTAACCAGTCCTTCTCTTATCTTAAGCCGTGTTTACACGGGCGATTTAAAATGCCACATATAAAACGCCTTGCCTAGATCGACTCACATTTGCCGTGTAGACGCGGCTCTGTGGCGTTTTAGGGCTGAATCGCTTCATATGAAACGCTTCATCTATACCACCTCGGGAGGTGGTATAGATGGAGCGATTCAGCTTGTTCCCGGGCGGCGATAGTATAAAATAGTAGTGCGTGCCGGCAACAGGGGGAGCAGTAACTAATCGCTGGTGCCCGGCAGTGTTAGGGCCCGATTACGCCGAAATCTAGTGAATGCGATCATATTTAACAGAATTACAGACTCAAATAATGAAATTTAATTAAATTAACCTTAAATTCCAAGCGATATTAAGGTAGCAGCTCCATCGGAGTCGAATCGACGTGTGTAAACTAAACAAATAGCAGTGCTTTCCAGCTACAGGCGCCTGCTTGTTCCCGGCGCCGACACACTTTCCAACTCCCCGTGTAAACACGGTTCTAAAACGCTTCATATAAATCGCCTTGTCTAGAACGTTTCACAATTCCCCGTGTAAACACAGCTATAGTAATGGCGAGTGCCAGGCTAGTTTGCTACAAGTATACATTTTGTAAGTCATTGGTTTTACTTGACTGGGACCGTCCTGATATGACCTTAGATATTGCTAGGACGTAAAACAACAACAAGCAAACTTGACCAGGAATCGAACTCCCAAAGTTCCAAACGGGAAGCCTGCGCTCTACCAATTGGCTACTGCACCCGGTCTATTTAATACATTCGTTGATTTACATAATTGCCAACCCGACTTTCCAATGATGCGGTAGGCTACCGCTTTCTTCACTGTTCTACCGGCTATCACATTTCAAAGCTTTCTTACCGTTTTCAGCAACAACAATATAATTCATTAAGCTAAGAAGTAAGATTCCATATACGTGGTATGCGAATGCATACCTATGCCATTTTGGGGGTATTTTGCTCCAAATTTGTGAAGGAAAGTTAAAGTTCCTGTTGTGTCCTATGGCAAATGCAGCAGCATTCGCATACACACCGATCGGTCCATAGGTCAATCTATTTGCCGCATCCGCATTTGCAATCGCATTCGGACATATGGAAACACGACTGTGCCTTTATATGCTTTTCCATTTTGTGCCGCATTCGCATTCGCATACCGCATACATGGAATCTTGGTTTGAGTTTGACTCAGTCAGGGTTTTAACCTGGGAAGCGGACAATTATTTAGTTATTCCGATTAGATTGTCATAGCTGATACAGTTAGTAAGTAACAAGATGTACAGCAAAATATGTACAATATATACTTGCATGTATAGTAAAACCTCTCTAACCGACCACCTCCACAGATCAACCACTTCCCTATATGGATCACTTTATTTGGGTCCCAAACGTTCCCCCATAAAATACCATTGTAACAATAAAAACCGACCACCTCCCTAAATGGGCCTTTTAAAGTCGATTTCATGGTCGGTCGATTTAGAGAGGTTTTACTGTATATGATATATTTACCATATGTATACATGATATAATTGAGATGATAGCTACGGTATAGTTCATTAGTGATATGAGTTTTAGATATGCTGATAATAAAATGAGTTTGTGATAGGATATACACCCACAAATAACTCAAATCCATATCGCGTGTTAAATGATTTACATTCTTATGATACTACCGTATATGTGGCACATGCTCTGGTGAGTGTTTGAGATCAGGGTTTTTTTGGAGGGGCTTTTTTCCCCACACTTACATTACCTGTTCATTTCCAATGGATAATCACAAAGGAAATTGTCATATTGAATGAAATAAGTGACTATGATATATGTAACGTATGTAAGCTATACATACAATATACGAACTATAGTATTTCACTAGCCTTACCTAGACATCAAAGTAATTGTCAGTGTTTCCTGATGTTGCTCTATGCAAATGCCGAAATGAAGAGGAAATATTGTGGTTCAAATTTGATTTCTTTTGCCTTAAATTATAACCGACCACCTCCACAGATCGACCACACCCCTATATCGATCACTTTATTTGGGTTCCAACAATACCATTGTAACTATATTCTAACTCTCTAAACCGACCACCTCCCTAAATGGACCACTTAATGTCGGTCCCAAGATCGGGCGATTTAGAGAGGTTTTACTGTAACTGGGCAGAATAGGGATGTTATTATTGTGTATTTGTGGTGTGATGGTCATTATACAATGGGAACTCGCAGTTATGTGTGATGCGGCCTTTACTGCAGTCCTAGTCTGTTGTAAAGGTGCTGCACCATGCTATACAAGGGCTCCATTGTTCATGTTGTCCACATGGATAATTGAGCACACAGGATCGGCAGCTTGAGCTACGTAACTACGGGCGCATTGTGGCGCCACCTACCTGATTACGCTTCAATGAGCCATTCTATTATGATTCGCCACACCGTTTCAAAATAAGACACTAACACATTGATTTACCGGCAAACTTTGGCCATAAGCATATTCAGCGCTGAAAGGAGAGGGACAACCAGCCACGGTTAAACTTGTCTGAGCCCGTTTGAACTTGCCGGAAATGGACTTTCCTCTTCTCGTTTTCGCGAGAACTCAGTGTCAGCCAATCAGAGCTGTTCTTTTCGATTGCAAATGGCTGCCCCCTATGGTGGCCGCCATTTGCAATAAAAAAAACAGCTCTGATTGGCTGAGAACAGCTCTCAGTGTCAGCCAATCAGAGCCATTCTTTTTTATTGCAAATAGGGGGCAGCCATTTGCAATAGAAAAGAACAGCTCTGATTGGCTCAAATTATGGAAAGGTCATCCATTATTTTTTTAGTAGTTTCTTGTTCAGACATTGTCACACATTTATGTATCTTTTGCACAGATTTAAGTGTTTGAAGTATATTTGAAATTTATCTACATCAACCACTGTTTAAATCACACAATATCAGTACTTAAAGAATGGGAAACTCATCCTGCAAGGGTATGCTCGATATGGGACAGTGATCACCCGATTTTCCTCCTTTCCTCGCTGTGGACCCTTCTCATTTTGGCACCACTTATATTTAAACTCTTTCACAACCATGTTACTTTACTTTACTCACTGCCTAGCGGATTAATCTGGCTGATGTCATCACCAACCTGAACTTTATACATTAGAGATCATTCGTCCACAGTGCCTTAAGCAGACAAGACGTATCAACACGCAGCCAAGTTTTTAGAGCCATCCCACCCATCCAACTAATAGTGCGGTATGTAATGTAAGGAAACCAGCTCCCGTAGGATTTTTGTGCTAAAATTGATTTTTTTTGCAGTTCTGGCTTCAATAGGGTTCAGGCTAACAGAAAATGATGGGGTCCAAATTTTCAGACGCCTCCCCCCTTCATGGGGGGTCATTTCCGTTTTGAGACCCCCCGCAACTGGCCATTCACCTATCTCCGGAAATTATTGACCGATTTTCATACTTGAAGTGTCGATTTGTAGGTTTTCAGGTAAGCTGAGTTGATTTGTAGCACTTATAAAGCAACCGGAAGTTTCCTTCTTGCACTTCCGGTCAGTATATAGGGTCTCGCTCCGTATCCTCACCATGTATGATCAGATTTTCACAATTTGTGAGACTTTTGCGAAGAACTCTGAGCTGATTCATTGCAAAGTTCCTCTGGGAGTGTTATTGAAGTATTTGCTGGCAAAACTGGCAAATCCGACATCGAAAATTCCAAAGAATCAGTACGCTATTCATCGATGTCCATATCTGGAGTATCCTTCCAAATAGTATTTGCACAGTCACCACCATAGCATTTACAGAGTGGAGTGCAGGGCAGGCCATTCTTCAAGCAGCTACACCTAATTCCCCTGCACCCTGCTTTGCAGTCACATTTGACAGGTTCAACTATAGCCCGGGGGGCAGGCAAGGCAAGACATCTCACTGGAACATACACCTCTTTCTCCAATTTCCATCCATTTTCTTCAATTGGAGGAAGGGCTGGACAATTATCTGGGTATGATTTGTCCCGCATTGTGATGTAGTTTGCACGGATGATATGTGGAAGCAATTCAGCACGAGTTGGTGGAAGCATCTCGCCTTCCAAGTTCTTTGACCGGAACAACTCCCACCTGAGTGATGGTAGGGTTGTTGGACCTTTTGAACGTGACACACGAAAGTCTCCAATGCCATCACCTGTGTGGGAAGCTTTGCCACCAAAGATCCCACGAAGAGCTGCTGATGTGTATGCACCACTTTCAATGGCACATGTATCCAGGCCACTGCCATCGACCGTTTTACCAAGAGCATGCAAAGTGGCAAATGCAATGTGGAGCGCTTCTGCTCTCAAGATCCAATTGGTGTTCCCAACTGACTGTTGAATCTTCAACGCACGTGAGTATAGGTCAAGGTCAAGGTTATCAAAGTTTTCCTCTGTGGACCAATGACAATGGCAGAGATTCCCTGGGTTAACCAAAGAACAGTGTAAAGAGTCCCATCGTCCATGAGCGAGGTCTTGAATAATGGAGCAATCACCTCTACATTCGTGAGTGTTGGGCTCTCAGAAGACTGGGATAACAGCAGAGATTTGGTAGCAGCCCAAGTTGGCATCACATCTTTCTTTACCAATTTCTCTGGTTGGTGTACGTGTTCTTTGACTGAGAGTATAGCGTAGTCTGGAGCGCTGTCGTTAGGATACTCTTCCTGATTTGATTGAACATTACAGCCCTGGGTTGTGGCCATCTCCATGTTTTCATCAGTTCCAAGGTAGTTTGCAAGTGCCCAGGTGTGAGTGAAATCTTTGGAAAGTATATTCTTCCGCTTTCCCATTTCGTAGACCTCAAATCTCAATGGGGTTGTTTTGATGATTGGGTCTTGCACCATGTTCACTTCAAAGGCCAGATGTGTCTGTGAAACAAGCTTTTCTGGTATTTCAAGTGGTCGGTTCATCAACTCCCCATCTTCATCTTGCTGGAACATAACAATCACCGTTCCATGGAAGGTTCCTTCCCCAGTCGGTGTGTCTTCCAAGAGGTCAATATTATCTATCGCAAACCATGTGTCCAGACCCTTCTTGGCAAAGTCTGGAAGACAAAATCCACCAACCTCATTCATTCACTGGAGAACACACTGCTCAACTCGTTTCTCTAAGTCAATGATCTTCAGGAGTCACTTCTGACATAGACAGCTGAGAGGTTCTCAATGATATTCTTGTCGCGCACTCTAGACTGAACAGCCATGGGAAGACCGATCGAGAGAGGGGTTTGGACCGTTTGTCAGAATGCACTGTCTTTCTTCGGCTGGTGTTTTACCTGGCAATCGATCAGTCTGAGTATTTTGAACTAGAAATTGGCTTGTGACGTTGACAGTTTTGTCCACCTCCTGGTCCCGTATTCCAGACACTTTGACGACGTCACTACCAAAGAGCAGGTGGCTCAGAAAAACTGTGGTAAAGACGGATTTTCAAAGTTTCTTAAGTTTCCTGTGAAAGACCAACTGCGTTGTTACATCATCTCTTCTCGCAGAAGTTTGGCGACCGTCCTGAGGTGACCAACTTTTTCACCATCATCCAACATTGAGTACCTGAGATCCATGGCCTTGCTGAGAGCAGTGGGGAGAACAACATTGTCAGGCTCATTTCGTCTCAGTGAGGCGACAAACTTAACATTTGGAAGACGCTCGCTTATGAGTCTTTTGAGGTATTTCCAACAGTTCTCACTCTCGTTAATATCTATGCGGTTCCTTTTCAGAATTGACAAGTATTCATCATTGACCTCAGCCATGCTCAATGTAACATCATCGTCACTAGCGGTGTTCTGAATAGCGAGGAGCAATTGTTCGTCACATAGTGAGCAAAAAAGCGATACATTACTGCGATACGTCTTCAATGATATTCTCTGTGCAGAGCGCAAACATGTCCGATGATAGTGCTTTTCAAGAGCTGATGCGTCACCCGGTCCCTCAAGGTCGGCTACACAAACTCTGACCTGGTCATCCAGGGTTTGCTGCTTGATCTCAAGGAGTGTTTTACCCATTGCATCAGTAAGAACACAGTGCAGTGGCTCTGAGTCAGTCTTGGGGCAAAAGTCACAGGTGAAGAACATACACACTTCTTCCTTTGGGACAGTCTTTGACTGCTTTGGCCATACCGATCCCTCAGCACTTGAAGGTCGCCCTCATCCTCGTGGAGCACAAATAGGTGAATCGGTTCGGGGTCGCTTACTAAGGCGTTCAGTCTTAGTCTTGTTTCCGACATTCACTATGATATCGAATGGATTTGAGTTCTTCTTCATTCAAGCCGGACAACTGATTCAATAGTTTATGAATGTCACTTTGAGTGTCACCAAGAGACACCCTCTCCCGGCAGCATCGTAAAAGTTCATCTGTCATGGCTGGATTGTTCACCAATCGCCTGTTTGATTTGGCACATTCTTTACAAATCACGCAAACGTTATCCTCCCCTGCAGACATATCGGCCGTATGTGATTTACTGATCTCGTTAATAATGCTGGCAAAGAGTATTTCCGACGGGGCTCAAAACTGTTTTAACACATATGAAAAACATAAATGAAATCATGCTGATGACAATCATTTATATGGTCCATTTTAATTGGAGTATCTGGAATACAAATTTGACGTTCTGGAAGATCTGTAGTGAAGTCTATCACCAAGCTTCAGACCTGAAAGAAAAAATAGCATCTTTAGTTTCGGTGTTCGGAGACCCTATATGATGAACCGAGAGTCAGCAAAAATACTTTCTGCTGCTTTTGAAGTGCCCACAATCACCTCAGTATGCTTAAATCTCCCAAAACTAAGAAATCAGATCATACATGATGAGGATACTTGCCAGTGTTCATCCGGAAGGCACATGAGTCAGAGTCAAACCCTAACTTGTCAACCGGAGGTGAAAACCTACACTTCCAGTTGCTTTGTAAGTGTCATAAATCAACTCAGCATACCTGAAAACCTACAAATCGACACTTCAAGTATGAAAATCGGTCAATAACTTCCGGAGATAGGTGAATGGTCAGTTGCGGGTGGTCTCAAAATGGAAATGAACCCCCATGAAGGGGGGAGGGGTCTGAAAATTTGGACCCCATCATTTTCTGTTAGCCTGAACCCTATTGAAGCCAGAACTGCAAAAAAAATCAATTTTAGCACAAAAATCCTACGGGAATACATATCATACCGCACTATAAGATAACTATAGGGCTTAGGGCTAAGCTTCTGTTCTCCTCTCCATTACTGACTTTTGGATTGAAATATCGCTACTGTTAAATGTTCCAGACAAAAATAATAAAAAGCCATTATCACATAAGATGGTCTCGTGTTGCTCATATGTCGTGGATCGGCCTAACTCGCTCATGCATGATGATGTAATATACTAATTTACTGCTAACATAGAGAACCCACAGAGAGTTGTTGTTGGAGTTTTACGTCCTGGCAACATCTAAGGTCATATCAGGACGGGTCCAACACAACCCACACAGAAGCAGCAGGATCTAATAGATTCTATAATCTCATTTCCCGCATCTATTCTATCATTTACATTGGATCATTATAACTGTTCTGCAAATTGTTCAAACTGTAACTCGTGACTGCACCAATAAATCAAGATCGTGCTTCAATGTGATATTAATTAAACGGAATACAGGTTCAAATGAAGAAAGTGTAGGTAGTTCAGTGGGTGCGCAAATGTGGATAGATGTGTCATGTGAGGGCTTGCAAATATATGGGTTGGTTAGCTGTTGGAGTTTTACATCCTTGCAACATCTAAGGTCATATCGGGATGAATACCGACTTGTGACAGTACACACTCATGTTGACTTTATAGTGCTGCCCCATTGAGAAATCAGACCATTGGCACCATGACCCGATATCCCACTCAGTCACAATATCCTGACACTGAGCTAACCAGTCCTTGCCCTATCCTACTGATGCAGAGCGTCAGGCTAGGAAGCGACAAGTAAAAATGTTATACGTCATTGGTTTGACTCGACCAGGAAGCGAACTCGCGATCTCCCACACGCCAAGCCCGCGCTCTAGCGATTCGGCCACCGCGCCAGGTACAAACATATGGGAGATTACACAATAGAGTGGGACTCAAACCCACACTGCTGCCATTCCGGGAGAAGCATCCTACCTACCCACATGATTACCACATGATCAAATAACCGACCCATGCCTACATGTGCATGTGATATTTCCCTTGGGAAAGTGAGTACAACTCACTACATGTGTGTATACATATATGCACGTACGTGGAATTTTATTTCTAATATAGATAATGTGTGTAACATTCTTAATCTGTGAATGTGTGTCCCTTTTATATGCATTATATTCAATAATCAAATCACAATTGTTCAAGGCACATGGTCATGTATGCGTCATATGAGTGAACATTTTTTATTCAGCGAATAAAGGTATTTTTTCAGCGCCGAGGCACTGGTCTTCCAGCCGTGTTATGCTACATTCATTCACATATATAATAGTCTAAAATCAACAAGCGTTTGATACAAATAAAAAAAGAAGAATAGTGCGAAGTGATATACCTGGTAGCAACACTTGATTAATTAATTGGTTGATTGATTAATTAATTAACTGCAAGTAGTTATTATCCAAAATCCATGATTAAATGTATGCATTGCTTACCGCTGGTTTAATGGAAGCCTTAGGCACCGACTTACAATCAAACACAAGGAAGCAGAAATGTACATAATCAAATTAACACACAATATTCCCTACATCAGAATATGGATTATCCTGGGTGCCCAAAGAATGTTGGATTTAAAACTGGATTAAAAAGTGAAGGAAGATCTGAAATATGTTGTGTTGAACCTCCTTACCTTCAACACTCTCCCCAAAGACACACAGAAAGTGACAGATGCTTAATAATTCAGCAAAAGTTATTCAGGAATCGACATACGCTTAAAACTACCTAGCACACTATTTTCATTCTTTCTTTTTCTTTTTCTTGTTGATTAAACCCCCCTCCTGTCCCCCAAGAAATGTCTATTGCATACCACTGATATTCCTTATTATATTGCTGATTGTGCTATCCCCGTAAAACCCAATGACAAGAAAGGTAGTGACAGGTACCAAATTTTTTTTATAAATCTATGGTTTGACTCGGCCAGGGATCGAACCCATGACCTCCCACGCAAGAAGTGAATGTTCTATTCATTAAGCCATCACTTTTGGTCAGAAGTAACAACGAACACACACACACACACTGGGTGATTTGACTCAACCTCCATCTGACTGTCTAGTGACGATATAGTGTCAATTCAAATTGTCGTAATCCTAACTCATATGTTGCTTTTTCAGTTCCACACGACAAACAGGCACTAAAAAAGGCGATTAGTTCCTCATAGTACGGACGAAAATTAAAGACTATAGTAGTACCTGCCCTCTTTGATCATAAGATCCTTTTTTTTCTTTTCTTTTTGGTGCATTATTTGATTAAGCAGTGTAAATTTCAATTGCAGACAATCGGTCTTCCTCATTCCACTGCTCCTTGCCATATCCTAGTAATGTTGAATACCAGACTAGGTAGTGACAAGTATCAATTTTTACGTCATTGGTTTGACTCGGCAAGGGTTCGAACCTTGTCATGTGCGAACAATTTTGTCAATGTTTCAGAAAACTACTACTCCACATCAAAAACAATAGCAAACCAACACGTGATGTGCTGGCATCATTGAACCAAAAGAAATTAGTTGGAGCAGCTTTCATCGACTTCAGCAAAGCCTTTGACACAGTAGACCACAGCATATTAATAAGAAAATTAAACAACATGGCCATTAAATCCAAATCAATAAACTGGATAAAATGCTAACTAAACAACAGGCAGCAAAAAACTAAAGTAAATGGTACACTCTCAGACCAACAAACTGTCACCTGTGGTGTACCCCAAGGATCAGTCCTGGGACCACTACTATTTATACTATACATAAACGACCTAGAAAAATGGCTGGAGACAGAATGTCTCCAGCTATATGCGGATGACACTGTCATATATGCAGAAGGAAGCACAGTAGAGGAGGTAGCAACCAAACTGAACAACCTCCTGCTAAAGCTGGACGGCTGGTGTGAGTCCAATAAAATAACCATCAATGCAAATAAATCTAAAACTGTACTCTTCTCACATACAGCAATCACAGGAAGAAACCTACAATGTACACTAGGAAACCAAACACTGGAAAGTGTAAATCACTACAAATACCTAGGCCTAGAACTAGATAGCCAGCTAAACTACAATCTGTGTGTAACAAAAATCATACAAAAAGTAAATCACAAACTATGGCTATTTGCTAAACTAAGAAACTATATGACACAAGATATGTCAATAAAAATCTTCAAAGGCATGGTACTCCCCTACTTTGACTATGGGGATGTAATCTACATGGGTGCTAAAAAAGAGATACTTAAAAAATTGCAGATACTACAAAATAGGGCCCTGAAAATCTGCCTGAAAGTAGACAAACTACACCCCACTTATGACCTACACAAAAGAACTAAAGTAAAGCTACTAGAAAACAGAAGGATAATCCACCTAAAAACATTAGCATATGGATATAGCCAAGACATTAAGCGTCTAACCCAACCACTAAGGGACACCAGAGCAAGCAAGGCACCACTACTAAGGCAGACCAGAAGCCAGATCAAAGCCCATGAAAGGAGCACACTGGAAATGGCCGCCAAGGCATGGAATGCGCAAACGGTGAAAGAAAGACAAATCCCTGACCTAAAAACGTACAAAAAATATCTGTGCAAAATAAAAACTGGGAACCCCAACTGAACTGCACCACAAGCGGGCAGGTGATATGTCACGGCCCACCAACTAGACAGCCCAGAACGGGATAACCGGAAATATAAAAGCCAGATAACATATCCTACAACAATAAAAATCAAATCAAATTCAAACAAACATAACTCAACCACCTATTACGTACAGGCCTATGGACATGTAAATAAAATAGGCTAGTATAGAATTAAGTAGAAAAAAAACGGAAAACTTTTCCCAAGAAAACCCCAAAACACTAACATAGAACCTTAAGAAAACAACTAACATAATAATAAGAATAGAACAAAAATACAATGCCAAGAGGGCCCTAATATAGGCTACTAAACATACCAACAGACTATCTATCTGCTACTGAAATGCAGACAATCAAATAACTTATCAGCAGCTACTGCTTGGCAAGACAACACCAACACTACAGCTGTCCAGCATTGAAAACAAGCCTGGGTACCCGGGCTTACATGCTATGGACAGTATGAATACAGCCTCAAAAAAAAATTTTCAGACTGTAATTTGCCTCATTTGACTATCCCTCTGATGACGGGACACCTGCTATGTCAGGACAACATTGGTCTGGTTACAGAATTGTCTTCTGAAGACAAGTACTACCGGACATTCTCTTCTGTGTTCAGAGATTAAATTTTCATTTAATAATGTTGGCTGCATTAAAATTAAAGAAGACATACGCGTACAATTACTGCATATAAAACGATGCATAAGTGCCCCATTTATTGAGTACATGCTACTGAATGGATATTGATTTCCATTTAGTTTATCTTTTCATTTTGTATTTTTGTGTGTGGAACACTTGTGAACAAGATGTTAATCAATGTCTAATCAAAGAAAATTAACTAACCATGTGGAGTAAAAAATAAGAACGCTTTGTTAAATTAATTTTCTTTTTAATACATTGGTCTATTAAGCAGGAGAAATCCACAATTGCAACAATTGGTCTTCCTCATTCCAGTGCTCCTTGTTCTATCCTAGTAATGCCAAGTGGTTGGTTGGTTGGTTGTTGGACTTTTACGCCCTGGCAACAACTCAGGTCATATCAGGACGGAGTATTGCCAAGTGCTAGTCTAGGTAGTGGCAAGTATAATACCGATGACTTAAAAGTTAATATTTGTCGCCACTTAGCCTGGCAATCAGGATTACCAGGATAAGGCAAGGAGCAGCAGAACGAGGAAGCCCAAGTGTCTGTGATTGAAATTTCTCCCCTTTAATCAACTAATTTAAGAATATTTTGTTCTTTTAAAAAGAAAAATAGCAGAGCTCGATGGTGAAACTTAATCAGTTCATTGAAAGTATGATCAAAATTCACAAGCCTGAGATACATACCTTGTTTACCACGGGTTTAAGGGTAGCCTTGGGCATTGACTGATATTCAAACACAAGGAAATATAAAAAGTGTACTGTTGAAACAAGATAAGTCTGACTGTTTGTTATCGCTGTACTCAGAATAAGTTGATGGGAGTGCAGAGTGGGGATTAGCATTTAGAGTACGAATTTATTAGGGACTAGAGCCCTTAGAGTTGACACTGATCCCAAGACACAGTTCATCACAATCTTAGTTATCTACTATATTATTTGTATATCACTGCTAGGTGAATATCTGTAGTTAAAGAACGAGATTTAAGACTATAATAATTAATTCTAAATACATTTTGCGGACATCAGAGAACATAAGTGTTTTCTATTAGTTCTCCATAGGCCTACATTTAATTAATTAAACATGAGACATTTTTGTTAAACAAAAAAAGACCCACACACACATTGAGTCAGGTAATTGAAGTATTAGCACCTACATATACAAGGCTTTACCATCAGGGAACTGTTGATAGCTTGCAGTGAGACATCACATGTGAATGAAGCATGCATCCAGACTATCCACTTACCCTTAATGTTGGCCCTGTCATCTATAATTAAATAAAAACACCTGTAAGCTACACATACCGAACAGCAGGGTGCATTCTCAATGGGGAGATGGAGGAAAACTTAGTATGTATGACTTCATTCAATAGACCATTTCCAACATGAACCCACGCTCCGAACAGCAGGTTTCATTTTCAACAGGGAGATGGAGGAAAACGGGTATGTATGACATCTTTCAATAGACCATTTCTATTATGAACCCATGCTTCGAACGGCAGGTTTCATTGTGAATGGGGAGATGGAGGAAAACTTAGTATGTATGACGTCATTCAATAGACCATTTCCAACATGAACCCATGCTCCGAAAAGCAGGTTTCATTGTCAATGGGAAGATGGAGGGAAACTGTTATGTATGATGTCATTCAATAGACCATTTCTATTATGAACCCACGCTCCGAACAACAGGTTTCCTTGCCAATGGGGAGATAGAGAGAAACGGGTATGTATGATGTCATTCAATAGACCGTTTGCCACCTTGAACTCACGCTCCGAACAGCAGGTTTCATTGTCAAAGGGAAGATGGAAGGAAACGGTTATGTATGATGTCATTCAATAGACCATTTCTATTATGAACCCACGCTCTGAACAGCAGGTTTCATTGTCAATAGGGAGATGGAGGAAAATTGGTATGTCTGACGTCATTCAATAGTTAGAGGGAAACTGGTGACGACATTCAATAGACCATTTCCACCATGAACCCACGCTCCGACTTCTGATCTATTTATATATATAGTTCGTTAACGTCATATAATCTTGTAATCTTTGTAACCACGTTATCGTTGTTCCACCGCCAAAATCTACAATTTTTGAGGAAAACATTTCTAGAAATGCAATTAAATTACAGTTATATCAGTTTTGCTCATCCCATTGCATTAATACCGTAAGGACTCCAGGGACTAAACAATTGAAATCTCTTTAGGGCTGATAGGGTTAATTCGAAATTACCTTGGCAGCAGCTGTAGGAGTACTGGTGGCGCTCCCACGACTGGTGGCGCCACCGCGGCCAGGTGTGACACCACGTCCAGCTGTCGCTGCACCACGGCCGCCTCATAACACAAACAAACACACCTGAATCAGTGTAGGCTGCACAGTCCGATAAAAGCATCAAATTTTCAAAACCAAAACAATTACCTAGATTTGATCCTACATATCTAACTTAGATACTGGTGTGCTTATTAAGCATCTGTTGCTGCATAGAAGGGAATGCTAAGTCAATTTAATGGAATATGTTACTGCTGAAGCCTATGGAGTATGGTCGCATGATTGCCAAAATTAATTTAGAATGTTTGCACTTCAAATATCTCCAAAGTTGGCCATTTAACCTGCATTCGGAGCTCAAACTCGGCAGGATAATAATAATAATAATAATAATAATAATAATAATAATAATAATAATAATAATAATAATAGAAGAAACATTTTAAAATTTAATAAATTTTAAAATGTTAAAGCTGATTAAGAAATATATTTGTTATAATAATAATAACTGCTCACCTCTGGGTGCCGATGCCACTGGTGCCCCCCTTGCAGCCCCTCCCCTGGGGGCAGGGCCTCCCCGGCCCCGAGCCGCAGCACCGCCACTCCCGGTGGGGGGCTTGCTGGGAGCCAAGGCAGCCTGGGCCTTGGCCTTTTTCTCCTCCTCAGCCTTCAGCTTGTCCTGCCACCACTTCTGAGCTGAAATTGTATTGTACTTAATGATGCTACATTAATTGTTGCAAAGTTAGAAATGCTATTTATTGTAGGTGACAGAAGTTGGGCTGGTTATTGTGAGTTTTACGTCCTTGCAATATCTATGGTCATATCAGGACGGGTGGCAACTTGTGACATGGCAAACTCTTGGTGACTTTATAGTGCTGCCCATGGGGAAATCAGACTGCTGATACCATGGCCCGATATCCCACTCAGTCACATTATCCTGGCACTGAGCTAACCAGTCATTGCCCTATCGTATTAATGCCGAGTGCCAGGCTAGGAAGTGACAAGTATCAATTTTGTATATAAGTCATTGGTTTGACTCTACTGGGAACTGAACTCCAGATCTCCCACACATGAGGCCCGAGCTCAACCTATTCGGCCACTGTACCCGGTGTGTGGCAGAAGGGGCCAGTACTCTTAGTCTTAGTGTTATGCTTTGTCACACTGACCTATACCAAGAAATTATTTAAATAACTGGAAAATCAACAGCAAAATAAACACCATGTTGCTCTTAAAACTTTAATCTAGATTTTTTTTAAAGGGGTGTGGGTGAGGTTGCAGGGTTTGTTCAAATGAATAACATGCCTTGACTAAAAGAAAATGCACAAATTAATCATGGTAAACACGTACAGACTCAAGTTTTACGTTGGTTATGAAATACAATTTGCATGCACAAATATCAAATATATATACTGAAATAAAATGTGCTATAGTTGGAACCTTTAAGTGATATATTACTGGAGAGAGAAAAAGCAACAACCTTATGCTGCGGCCTTCTTAATGTGATATATTTACAACCAGGTTAACATGTTTTTAACTCCCCCCCCCCGCCTCTCCCCTCCCCCGCCCCCCCCACAAATCTCTTTCTACAGAGCATACTGCACACTAAGCCACTAGTTCTGGCCACTGCCATCAGAGGGCAGGTAGATAGTGGAAATCCTCTATAAACCCATTTCTACAGAGCATGCTGCACACTAAGTTGCTACCCACAGCACTAATTCTCACCACTGCCATCAGAGGGATGTTCTTTTTTGTTTTTTTTTGTTTGTTTTTGGTCCATTAGTTGTTTAAGCAGGGGAAATTTCAGTCATAGACGACTGGTCTTCCTCATTCCACTGCTGGTCGATAGAAAGCCCGAGCCTACACTTTTACCAACCCAAGGGATTTTTAACCTCCCACACCACATAGACATGGTATGAGAGCAACCGGCCTTTGATGACACTGTAAGTTATACACAGCGGTGGAAATCCAAATTGGCAGAGCTGGGGGCATGGGGAATCGAACTGCCGACCCTCAGATTAGGAATCTGACCTAGAAAAAAGTCAGACACTCTAACCACTCCGCCACAGAGAACGCCATGGTAATGGAAATCCTCTATAAACCCCTTTCTACAAAGCACGCTGCACATAAACTTCCACTCACAACACTAGTTCTTGCCACTGCCATCAGAGGACAATATAACAACTGGACGAAGTATCTGAGTGGAGTATCTGGGGCTGGGTGTGTCGACCACATACCGACGAGGTCTTCCGGTGGCGTTCCTGCCATCGGCTTCCCCTCCATAGCGAGGCTGGCCAGGTAGCAGCTCTTGGCGTCTGCGAGTAGGGCCGGAGCCTTCAGCGAGTCAGCGCCATCGTCGTACTGAACGAGCTGCACGTCACCCAGCATGCACAGCGCCTGGCTGTTGCACGGCTCGATGGTCACCAGCTGCTCGATTGTCTGCACAGCAATGCCGGAACAGAAGAGGCAATGTTTAATATATTAAAGTCGCATAGTCCGATGGATTTCAGTTGCTGCTGTAGTAAGTAGTTTGCACTGACCTCTCAGACAAGGAGCCACATAAACAGATGGGTGTGAATAGGGTAGTGTCTAGATACTGGTGCACTTATTAAGCATTTGTTGCTGGATAGGAAGTGATATTATTAAATCAATTTAATAGAAGCTATTACTGCTGAAGCTTATGCTGTCAGAATGTTGACGTGCTACACATTGATTTGGCATGTTTTCACTTCACGAGAGAGAGGAGAGAAAGGAGAGAGAGGACAGAGGAGAGAGGAGAGAAAGTGGAAAGAGAAGAGAGGAGAGAAAGTAAGAGGAGAGGACAGAAAGTGGAAAGAGGCGAGGAGAGGACAGAATAGAGTGGAGAGGAAAGTATGGAGAGAGTGGAGAGGAGAGGAGAGATTGGAGAGAGAGGGAGAGAGGAGGGAGCGTAGAGAAGTGAGAGCGGAGATAGGAGAGAGAGAGAGAAGAGAGGAGAGAGAGTAGAGAGGGGTGAGAGAGGGGAAGAGAGGAGGGATTGTAGAGAAGTGAGAGCAGAGATAGGAGAGAGAAGAGGAGAGAGAGAAGAGAGAGGGGAGAGGGAGGAGAGAGAGGAGGGAATGTAAAGAAATGAAAGCAGAGATAGGAGAGAGAGGGGAGAGAGAAGAGAGGAGAAAGAGGAAAGAGAGGAGAGAGAGTGGAGAGAGAAGAGGGAGCAGAGATAGGAGAGAGCGAAGAGATAGAAGTGAAAGCAGAGAGAGGAAAGGAGAAAGAGAGGAGAGAGAGGAGAGAGTATGCGGAGAGAGAGATTGTTCAGTTCAATTCAATTCAATACAGTTTATTTTAACATCTTAATTATACACTGCTACAATTTCCATGGAACTTAATGACAGTGGATGAAGAAAGGGAGAATGAAAGAAGCACAATGATTATGATAGACAACAAACTGCACAAATGCTAAGACGATAGCGCGAACTGACCTTCTGCTGAAGCTGTGTCAGCTGGGCTGTGCGCGGCAGGGTGCTGTGCCTGATAAGCGCTGACAGGCGCTTACACCGCTGTGCAATGATGGCCTCCTGGTCCTTGCTCGTCTCCAGTAGGTGGTCGAGCAGCTCGGAGTGCGCCTCCAGCAGCACCCACTCCACCTGCTTGTAGGTGTCACCCCGATGCAGCGTCGGGAGCACCTGCGCCGCCAGCAGCGCCGCCCTGGTGGCAGAAGGGGGGGGGGGGGAGGGAGGGGGCAACAGACATGCAGGCATTCAGAGTAATAGATTACCAACTCGCCCTCTGGTGGCAGAGGGGGGCAACACACATGTAGACATTCAGATTAATACATCACCAACTCGCCATCTGGTGCCAGAGGGGGGCAGCACACATGCAGACATTTAGAGTAATAGATTACCAACCCTCCCTCTGGTGGCAGAGGAGGGCAACAGATACATACAGCAGAGGTGTCATGTTGGTTGGTTGATGGAGTTTTACGTCCTGGCAACATCTAAGGTCATATCAGGACGGGTACTGACTTGTGACAGTGCGCACTCATGGCGACAGGAAGTTGGAGACCAGGCTGCCAGCACCATACCCTGATATCCCACTCAGTCACATTATCCTGACACTGAGCCAACCAGTCCTTGCCATATCCTGGGTCATGGTGCTGGCGGCCTGGTCTCCCAGTGGGGCAGCATTATAAAGTCGGCATGAGTGCGCACTGTAACAAGTTGGTACCCGTCCCGATATGACCTTAGATGTTGCTAGGACGTAAAACAACAAACAAGCAAATCCTACATGCTCACCAGATCCACGTTTGGTGCTTCTGCTGTTACTTAAAGTTGCATAGTCCGATGGTTTTCGGTTTTTGTAATTTTCTGAGATAAATATATTATCGTTATAATCTATCTTACTTTAGTTTGAGGTTACTTTCATTTTAAATGGCTAGCTTTTGAGATATTTGAGGTGCAAACATTCCAAATTAATTTTGGCAAGCACACCAAAACTCTCACCATAGGCTTCAGCAGTAACAGCATCCATTAAACTGTCTCAGTCTTCCCTTCTATTTGGCAACAGATGCTTAATAAGTGTAATAGTATTTAAATTAGATATGTCAAATCAATTCTAGATAATTGATTTGGTTTTGAAAATTTGATGCTTCATCGTCCGATGCTTTTGAGTGTTTCTGTCATTTTCTGAGATATATCAGATTGATCATTATAATCTACCTTACTTTACTTTGAACTAACTTCTATTTTGAAATGGCTAACTTTGGAGATATTTGAAGTGCAACTCGCAAAATTAATTTTGGCAGGCATACCAAAACTCTGACACCATTAGCTTTAGCAGTAACATGTTCTATTAAATTGCCTCAGTATTCCCTTCTATGTGGCAACAAATGTTTAATGAGCGCATCCGTTTCTAACGTGTAAATGTAGAATCAATTCTAGATAATTGCTTTGGTTTTGATAATGTTATGCTTCATCGGACTATGCAGCTTTAATTTATGGCCTGAATACTTCACAAGCACATGCGCCCTGACCTGGCAGGATAGACTACATCACGGTTCCGACTGCGCCTGCGCTGAAAACGGCGTTGGGAGCAAAGCAAGGGCATACGGCCATTGAGTTTGCCGATACGCGTATCACAAAACTTCGATTTTATTCAAAATAAATAGAAATACATCACAATATAATAATATAATGAATATGTTTAAGACACAACTCTCCATAATTAAGCATTTTGAGCTAAGAAACATACAATTTAAGTCACTTTACAGGCTGATGTTTACATCACCATTGATTAGCCAGAAGTAATTCTTGTTCTAAATATTAAAATGTCAAATGTGTCAACAAAAACTTGTTTCAAAGAAATATATAACCAATATCTGGTTAACCCTACTCATTTTCTATTTCTACATATGTTATTAACCATAGGATATAAATAAAAACATGAATAAAATAAGTAAAACTAACTCTGGCTATGGCTCTAACACTACTCTGAGTGCCTAGATTTGTCTAAATCTAAATGCACATGGCATAAGATGTGCTGATTATATTGATGTAAATGCAATGCTGGATAAAAGATTAATATCTTAATTTATTATAGATATTTTTTTAGTTGGTATTCTATGTTTCAAACAAGAGCTGAGATGAGCTGAAACTAGCACATTTCATAGCTGCACCCAGTGTATTAGCATGTGCCATGTACTTCTCGCGGGTTTGTTTTGCTCTGATGCATCCCACAATGCACCGCGCCGCTGGAACTGTGATGTAGTCTATTACCAGAGGACAGGTTCACTCACGTGTGGAGCGCCTCTGTGTGCTTCATGGTGCCATTGATGCCCGGGTTCCGCTTGAGTAGCTTGCTGAGCTGAATCATTCCGCGAAGCAGATGCACATTGGAGCTACGCAACAGGTCGCTGGTTAGAATGGACCTCACCTTCCAACTGAAACACATGTGTAACCCGGTGTATTCACAAGGCCTCTTGCACATTATTGCACACAAGCGACTTTGATACACGGGGCACCCTCTGCTTAACCCAAATGACACCTGTGCCAGATCCGGTCCTGATATGACCTTAGATGT
Source organism: Branchipolynoe longqiensis (assembly GCA_030323885.1). Lineage (NCBI taxonomy): Eukaryota > Metazoa > Annelida > Polychaeta > Phyllodocida > Polynoidae > Branchipolynoe > Branchipolynoe longqiensis. Next base: position 41,218,843 of record CM059186.1, read on the forward strand.
TGCCAGGACGTAAAACTCCAACGACCAACCATCCTGTGACATATGATATGACCTTAGATGTTGCCAGGACGTAAAACTCCAACGACCAACCATCCTGTGACATATGATTAGTTGGTTGTTTAAATTTTACATCCTGGCAACATCTACAGTCATATCAGGACGCGCACCGACTTGTGACAGTGCACACTCATGGTTACTTTATAGTGCTGCCCCACTGGGAAGTCAGGCTGCCATCACCATGACCCAATATCCCATTCAGTCACATTATCCTGACACTGAGCTAACGAGTCCTTGCACTATCCCGAGCGTTGAAGCGACAAGTATCAATTGTAAGTCATAATGCCAGGTACACACATACCGTATACGATTTGCGCACTAAAACTGACTGGCCGACGCGACTCATCACGACCCGTTTCCCGACTAAAACTTACGACTGGGGGTGTACACATCTACCGACTGGAGCGCGACTGGGCACGCACATATACCGTCCCGATTCGCGACTGCCACCTACGCACCTGGTGTTTTTAGCGCGAACTACATGAGCATCAGCGCCTCCTAGCAGCTGGTGTGGTCCAACGCAAGATGGCGCCATGTGTGTTTCACTGCACGTAACTGGCGGATGTGGGGCGAACTATCGTATCATGAGCAGTCGCTGAGGGATTAAAAATTCAAATTCAAAAATGGCGCCACGTACACCAGAGCAAAGAAGAAAAATCACTGAGGCACTTGCAGTGCTTGCGATCCGTCATGTGCGACGTCAAAGGATAGGTCGGCAAGTGTGGATTCGTCCCCACATTGCTCAGCATGCTCAGCTTGGAGCGTTCAACACCCTGGTAGCTGGATTACGTGCCGATGAACCGCAAGCGTTCACCAACTATAGCCGGATGCCAGCACCACAGTTTGATCAGTTGCTTGAGCTGGTCAAACCTCGGATCGAGCGTCAGAACACAACGTTTCGGGCGTCGATCTCAGCTGCAGAGAGGCTTGCGATCACCCTACGCTTCCTGGCGACAGGTAATAATTTGTCTTATACATTATTTACATTCCGATTGACTATCTCTTCGACGATATCGTTTATTTTGTTTATTTTGTACTGTGGTGTTTTTTTCTGACTTTGTGTTCGACGATATGAGCTCACATTAACAACCCTTTTTCTAGGTGAGTCGTTCAAGAGCATAAGCTACCAGTTTTGGGTGGGTGCGACGACCATCGGGCAGCTTGTCCCCGAGACGTGCGACGCCATCTACGCAGCACTGAAGGATGACTACTTCAAGGTAACAGTGCTTGTGTTAATTTTCTTTTTATTGGGTTTCACACAAAAACATGAACATGAACATGATAAACATGATATGCACAACGCGTGAAACTTGTAAATTGGAAACCAAAAACAGTAATTATAAAATCTTATGGGAATGTCACTATGATCAAGTTGAATAGCGATACAGTCATCAGATCCTAACAAATGTAAATATGTTGTCGGTGACTTTTCATTTCTGTTCAATAAGATTCCTACTAAAACACTGCTATGGGTAAACAGAGCAAAACCACAAACCAAAAACAGTAATTATTAAATGTTATGGGAATGTCACAATGATCAAGACCAAAAAAACAATTTAATGTTGAATGTCGCTACAGTCATCAGATCCGAACATATGTAAATATGTTGTCGGTGACTTTTCCTTTTGATTCTGCCTAAAACAACAAACCAAAAACAGTAATTATTATATCTTATTTCTATTCAGTAACTGTTCAATAAGATTGATACTAAAGCAACCAAACAAATCCTGAAACTGCTATGGGGAACCATAGCAAAACTAAAACTGACCACGACTATGTCCAGCCGCTGTTGTCTGTGACCAATAAACCAAATTAATGTGTAGTGTCGCTACAGTCATCTGATCCTAACATATGTAAATACGAGAAGGAGGAACCGGCGGCATCTGTCCCAGCGGTGCCTCTTGCTTGGGCGATGTCCTGTTGTTGGTTTTTAATCTCCAGCATTTTCATACTGCCGCGAAAGCACGCCTGCTCGATGTCGTTCTGGGTAAGAAGCAGAATGCGTGGATCACTGATCTTTCGCAACTTCATGGCGATGCTATTAGTGAACACTGCGATGGCATCGTCCGGCTCGGCCCGCGTTTCTTTTAGATTCTGCAGAACGAGCTCCATCAGCTCGTTCTCTCGGCTGTCTGCGTCCGCGCGCTTGCGTTTGTTGGCTTTCCTAAAATCCTGGATGGACTTTGGGGTGCTCGCGATAGTGTCCGTTTCGTCTTCCGGTTCATCTTCAATCGTTGCCACAGCTTGCGCCGATGTGAGGCTTTCCGTTTCACCGTCGTCGTCGATCTCCGCCACGTGCTGAGAAACAGAATAGAAACACAATATTTTTTAAACAAACATAACAATTTAGTGTTCGTCGATCTCCGCATCCATGTGCTGAGATACAAAATAGAAACACAATATTTTTTAAACAAACATAACAATTTAGTCTTTTTGTTTTTGCAGACCCCGTCAACCCACGACGAGTGGAGCAAGGTAGCGGATCTGTTCAGCACACGATGGAATTTCCCGAACTGCATCGGCGCCTTGGACAGGAAACACATCCACATCAAGCCACCTCCACACTCGGGATCGTCGTTCTACAACTATAAGAACACGTTCAGCATCGTGCTGATGGCTCTGGTGGACGCCGACTACCGTTTCCTGTACGTCGATGTTGGTTGCAATGGGCGCGTCAGTGACGGAGGAGTCTTTGCTGGCTGCACCCTACAGCAACAACTGGAGAATCATGCAGATGCATTCCCACCCCCCAGGCCTGTCCCCGGAGACGATCGGCCCCTGGGCCACTTCATTGTGGCCGACGACGCGTTTCCGCTGAAGGAATACCTCATGAAACTGTTCAGCCACAAGGACCTCCGCTTAGATCACAGGATCTACAACTATCGCCTGTCGCGCGCACGTCGGGTTGTAGAGAACGCCTTCGGTATTCTGACGAACCGCTTCCGGGTTTTCCTGACAAACATTGCCCTCTCCCCAGATAAGGTGGAGCGCATAGTGATGGCCAGTTGTGCGCTGCACAACTTTCTGCGCGAGAAGATCGGCACCACCTGCAATATTGACTACGAGGATCCCAGGACGCATGCTGTAATTCCCGGCGCGTGGAGATCAGACAGAGTGCTCACCCAGGCCCCCCTACCGTCAGGAACCAACTCGACGCAGCGCGCAAAAACGCAAAGGGACTACTTTGTCGAGTACGTCAACTCGCCGACCGGTTCTGTGCCGTGGCAGGCGGCCATGATATAGATGGCTGAACAATCGTATTGTATTATTATTACTGTAGTATTGTATATATTATTGTATTACTGTATTCCTGTATTATATTAGTGTTTGTTAGGTATTGTTACCTCATCAGGTTCGTGGCTGAAGCTTGGGGCGGGGAGCTGGTGGTTGCTCAAACTTTGGCGTTTCTGGACGTGGGGTGCGAGGAAAGACAACGACGTGTGAATCCAGGTCTGTCGTGTTGTCATTGGCTTGGCCCCCGAGCCCGACGGCTGTTGTTTGCGGAGACGCGTATATTGCGTGTGTAGGTTAGTCATCCGTTTCTGTATAGAAGCGGCTGTAAATACATATAGAAGACGGTTGTACAGATTGTATATAATAAATGTTGACAGTGTGCAAAAGTTGTAAATTTTGTATATAATAAATGTTTACATTGTGCAAAATTTGTATATAATAAATGTTTACATTGTGCAAAATTTCTACATGTGTGATATTGCTAGAATATATTAAAATTTCTATATAGAACACGGTTGTACAGATTGTACAGATTGCCACATTCGGCGGCATTCTGCGGTCGCCATCTTGTCATTGTCATGTAGCATTCTCTACCAAGTTTCATGCTAAAGTTTCACGATTAAGTTACGTAAACGTGCGAGATAACAGGCTATAGATGCTCTCATGACACCCATGTACTACAAGAAACCGCATGAATCCTTAATCGGGAAACGGGAATCGGGAATCGGGAAACGCACAACACAAATACAGATACAACAGACTTAAAACACCGGTACACAGGTAGCGTAGGTTATTTACGACCCACTACGACCCATGTTGACGAAACAAAACAGTGAAAACTATTGGAAAAACATGCTTACCTGACTGCCCGACCTCTGCGGTGATTTCGGACAATGCAGTAATCCTCTTTACTCGATTGGAGTACTCGGGACTACACACGTCGAAGAGACACGGGCGATCTCTCCACATTTCTACCATACAATTCTCGGCTTCGTTTGTCCAGTCCGCCATTTTTTTCCTCTGTGTACGGACAAAGTCACATGACCCGATTCCACCCCTCTGATTCGCTTATCGCTAAAACCCTGACACGACCGGTTGCCGGCTAGCACACATATACCGTATACGACGCGACTGCCCGCTCACATCTAGCGTTTCTCGAACGGCCCGATTCATTTTTCGAATCGCTTGCGACTCGAGTTTTAAGCCATAAAACTGAGTTTTATACGCGAATCGCATGCGTCTAGTGTGCGCGGGGGTCGCACACCTAACGACTAAAACCCAGTTTTATGGGCGAAACGGCCAGTTTTACGTCATATACGGGCAGTGTGCACTGGGCATTAGATTGACTCGACCGGGAATCGAACTCCCGATTTCTGGCAGGGGTGACCTGCGATCTACCGATTCGCCCACCACTCCCGGTGTCATATGAAGTCAACAGAATAAAGTTCTGTAGTGAATAGGAAAATAGTTCTGTAAATATGCAATAAAAGGCGAGGGAAGTATTTTTTATACATACTTAGTCCTCAAGTATGGGCAGAGTGCTTTTAAAGAGGCCTCTAGAGACTTTGGCGTCGACCTATTTGAAATGACTCCGTCCACCCACTTGGACTATTAAATATTCTGATGCATATGAACAAAATTGAGTTTCCTTTATACTGCTTGCTGTTAGAGCATGTGAATTAGGGTGTGTACATTGAAAAGTGGACGTCTACATTGATTTAATTCACGTGGTGTTCTCTTTTTTCGAGGTTGGACTCCTAATCTGAAGGTTGGTGGTTCGATTCCTCAGGCTTTCTATCAACAAACTGTCTAATGGTAAAAACAAGTCTATTCAGACTTATCCATGATATGCAGTATAAATCTTCAATCAATCACACCACATGATTTTGTTCAAGCTGCATAGTCCGGTGAAGTATCAAATTTTCAAAACCAAGATTTTTACTTAGATTTGATCCTCCACATCTAGCTTTAATACAGGTGCACTTTTTAAGCATTTATTGCCACATAGAATTTAGAAGGGAATACCGAGTCAATTAAAATTTTAATAGAACCCGTTACTGCTAGAAGCCTATGGTGCTAGAGTTTTGGCATGTCTGCCAAAATTAATTTAGCGTGCTTGCACTTCAAATCTCAGAAGTTAACCATTTAAAATTATAGTTACTTCAAACTTTTATAAGGTAGATAATGACAATCAATTTAACATGTCTATATCAGAATTTGACAGAAACTTAAAACCATCGGACTATGCAACTTAATGGAAGTGACAGGAATAGAATTCCTACATTGAAAAGTGGCCTGCTACATTCATTTAATCCACATCACATGATTATACAAAAATATTAACCAATTTTCTTAAGGAAATGATGTGGGGAGGGGGGGGACACCCCTTCCCATCCCTCCACCCAGCCTAGCTCTATCAATAGTCCATCATGCAACAGTATACTTAGCTGGGGGGGGGGGTTACTTGCTGTCCGGACTCCACCTCGTCCTCACCTCTTTTATTGCCTCTACGCTGCCGGTCTCCTCCTTGATTGTGTCTAAAAAGAGTTTCAGCAGGGGGAGCCGGCCAGCTTTTCACCTACCTCTTACTCTGTCCATGTCTCCGGCTAGCTGACTGGTCACCACAGGGCAAGGAGGCACGGCCCTTTGACTCAACTCTCCTCACTTCTCTTTCCTCAATACTATCCTTTTTTTTTTTTCTCTTTCCCCCTCCCTTCCTCCTAACCCATCGGCGACAAGACACGAGTGCACTGCTAAAATCGGATTGGAGAGTCGGTGCTGCTCCAATGCCTTGTCATTATTGTTGTAAAGAACTCCCCGCTTCTACAACCGCCCCCTCTGAAGTTTACTCTTCAACCAGAAAACGGACCGATTTATCAGTGGTTTTCTAATGCTGCAGTCAAAATCAAGCAAGCGCTTAGCTGGGAAAGCCCCGTGAAATATTAAAGAGGTATGACTTACCTCGTGTCCTCAGTGCTGAGAGCCTCAGTGGAGTTCTTGACGAGCAGACTTTCCATGGTGTCTTGGAGCAGGAGGACCGTCTCCTCGGCCCGGGGTCCCGGGCCTCCCTCCCGGAGGGACAGGGCGAAGGCCAGGTAGAACCTGTCAGCAGCACACAGCGGGGGGTGACCGCTTACATGAGCTACATAGTGTCACAACAAGGGTCCTCTCTACATGGCACGTCACTCAGCAACATGCAACCCACGCCCCTTACTTTTTAACCAGTCAGCAATTACATGGCTGTCAAATAATTTGATGATGCTGCTGATGATGATGAATGATTGCAATAATGAAAATGACGTTGACAATGACGTGTTGTTGTTGTTGGTGTTGGTGATGGTGGTGGTAGTGGTGGTGGTGGTGGTGGTGGTGATGATGATCATGATGAAAACAATTATGAAGGTGGTGGTGAGGATAATGAGGATGATGATGGAGAGGATGATAATGGTGACAATGATGATGTTGACAATGATGATGATGATGAGTATAATAATGCTGGTGCTAATGGTGGTGAGGAAGATTACTATAGACGAAGAATACCATTGAAGTAGTAGTAGAAGAATATCATAGCAGAATATCAGAAAAGAAAAATATCAGAAAAAGAAAGAGAAGAGAAAGGAGCAAGGGGGGGGGGAGGATTAGAAGGAGAAGGAGGAGAAGAAGGAGAAGAACAAGAAGAACAAGAAGAATAGCATAGCCATCAAGGATATAACAAAATCGAACTCGCCTCAGTGGGAATCCTTAAAAGATTGAACTTGATATGAAGAGCTCTTTTCGAAAACATGATAACGGCCAAATACATTTTTTTTAAGAGTTCGCAATGGAAAAGAGCTCTTCATATATATATATCCATATAGATATATATATGAAGAGCTCTTTTCCAAAACACGATCTACGAACTTGGCATTGGCATTGCAAACTCATTCTTTGGATTTGTCGCTTATCGTGTTTTGGAAAAGAGCTCTTCAATTATATTAAATAATATTTTGTTGGCAATATATAAATATATAACTCGGCAATCGGCACCTACTTGGCCATGGTGAGTGAGGGAAGCCACCCGAGGGCAGCCTCCAGACGCGGCACAGCATCCTCATAGTGACCTTGGATCACCAGCATCCGCCCGACCTGAAAGTCAAGTGACCAAAAATAGGAAGATTTTAACATTTTATTAGGAAGATAAGTTTTTGTGCGGAAACACGCGGCACGACAACCAGATGTATATTATGACATAGCATAATCATAACAATATATAATATGTATGTATAATTATATTATATACTTTTTCAAACAAGTCCCACCATATATCCCACCATGTTTCTATGTGTCATTTTCTAGGCTCTGCTTGCCACCTTGAGAGTGGGTAAGAGTGAAAATCGAGTGAGTTGCACATGGAATCATAATAGCAGAAGAGAGTAGCCAAAATCGGTAGTCTTCCTACAGAATCGGAGCAGTTGGCGTCTCTGCAATACTTGGCGACCATTAGGGACTGCTTAAATTAAATTAAATGGTTTTTGTTGGAGTTTTTCTTTCGTGCCATGACCAGAATCCTCTACAAAATATACATTGTTCATGTTAGGCATAGCATGAGTAATTCACGGGCAGGGACACGACGGCTACACAAAGCTCAGCAACACTATAAACTCTGAACCTTGGAGTCTCCTGTGCCGCCATGTCCGTCCCGGTGTGGCGGTTTCAGCCGTGTCCCGTACTCAGCCGTGTACCTATACTCAAACTCAAGGCATTGTCAATGGTCTTAAATCACTAACCTTATAAATTTAATATAATGTTTTTGGTAAAGATGTTTTCTATATGTGTACCAAGCGATTTGTTTCTAGGTGGTATGGTTTTAGAGATATTTCAGTTTTCCTGCATTTTCTGTATGAAGATTGCTCACCACCATTGACAATGCCTTGAGTTTAACGGTACGCGCAGTGCAAAACATTAGTTTTAATCAAAATTAATAGAAATCAAGAACCCTAACCTTATAAATTTAATATAATCTTTTGGTGAAGATGTAATCTTTTTGGTGAAGGATGTTTTCTATATGTGTACCAAGCGATTTGTTAATAGGTGGTGTGCTTTTAGAGATATTTCACTTGTTCTGTATTTTCTGTATGAAAATTACTCACGACCATTGACAATGCCTTGAGTTTGAGTATAGGTACACGGCTGAAACCGCCACACCGGCGTGCCCGCCACCGGCGTCCGTCTCCTGGGTCAACAGAGGTCAGTCAGTACCACAGAGCCTATCCTTACCCGACGCCCGCGCACCACCGAACATTGCCCAGCGATCGCAAGCTTACGGTGGCGCCACCTTGACCCTACCGGCGACTCGTACTGGCCGATCGCCTACTCACGTGGGTTTTCCCTCCAGAACTCTATCAAATTTACCCTCTCCTCCGCAAAATCTTTGTGGTTATAATTTAAGGTTTTTTTCCTGCATTTGATCAATTCGAAAGGCCTTTTCCAAGTATTTTCAAATTTAAGGCCTTTTTAAGAGACACCTTCAAATTCAAGGCCTTTTCAAGATTGTGCGAACCCTGATATGTAAATAGTCCAAGTGGGTGGGCGGAGTTATTTCAAATGGGTCGATTGATTTTCTCAGGGCTTACCTGGAAGTGATGCTGACCCTTTGCCTCATCCATTGAGAGTGCGTCCAGATACTTGATGTAGGCCTGCCCCAGCACCGTCTCGTCGTCTGACACCTTGGAGGCTGCGGCTCCCTCCTACAGAAGTGTTAGCATGTCAGATACAAGCACAGTCATGTTTACTGCGCATGCGCATGGAAGTCTGATCAGTGATGAGCACAGACTTTCAGAAGGGAAGGCAGGGGCTCAGTTTTTAAAAAGGGCATTCGCCTAAAAAAGAAATTTGAGGAAATCCTTTTGACTAAAAGGCACTTTTGATATGAAGAAGAAAAAGAGCAGGGGTTCAAACACCTCAGATATGTTTTGGTCAATATGCACTGAGGCCCGAGTACCTCAAACCACATATTGGTCACTCACTGCTTATTCTGAATAAAATGCATAGCATCTATAATATATAGTAAACCTGATATATATAACATATATAATATATATATGCATATAAAACATACATAATTTATATATCATGTATAATATACATATACAACATGCATGATATATAACATATAATATATACATATATATAATGTGTATAATTGGTTGCTTGTTGGAGTTTTACGTCATGGCAACATCTAAGGAAATAGCAGGCCGGTAACATATATAATAATAATATATACGTATACAATATGCGTGACATGACATATAATATATATGTATATAATGTGTATAATATAACATATATAATTGGTTGGTTGTTGGAGTTTTACGTCCTGGCAACATCTAAGGTCATATCAAGACGGAATCATATATAATATATACATATACAATTTACAAATGTGCATATATAATTAACTTAAAACCAAAACTAATGACCACTAACACAACAAGGTGAAGGCAGTCAGGGAAAATAACTATAGATAACCAAACAACTAACCAATTGTTAGTATTAGTCTAGTGGCGAAAACAAGTCTTAGACTTAACAGTTATGGGCAGCATGAATACACCATCACCAAAAATAATAAAATAATAATAATTATGTATAAATAGCAGCAGAAGCAGCAGCAACAAGCAGAAGCAGTATTCATACCTGTGTGGCCTGCTTAGACTTCCAGGCGAACAAGGCCTGCACGTGGTCGGCCTTGGCACTCTGCTGGTTCGCCTTGAGGTGGTGGAACTCCTCGTCGATGGCCTTCAGCTGCAGGGAGAGCGGTGCACCGGCACTCACCCCCCGCAGCTGGCAGATGGCCCGGCACTCCTCCGCCTTGGAGCTCTCCTGTGCTGCCATGTCCGTCCCGGCGGGCCCGTCACCAGCGTCTGTCTCCTGGGGTCACACAGCGGCAACAGAGGTCAGTCAGTACTTAGGGCTTACACCCGCCGAATAAAAATTGCTTAATTCCAGCAAGTCGGGATTGTAAAGAATTCACTGACTAATAAAACACTTGAATAGATGTTAACTAGTTTGCATCGATATGTTTCATTTTGCACATATATATGCTGTTGTTGTTTTATGTCCTAGCAACACTATGGTCATATCAGAACCGGTACCGACTTGTGACAGTGAGCACTCATGGCGACTTGATAGTGCTGCCCCACTGCCGACACCATGACCTGATTCATATCCTACTCAGTCAACATTATCCTGATACTGAGCTAACCAGTCCGTCTTATTCTATTATTTTATTAATGCTGAGACCAAGGGTAGGTAGTGACAAGTATCAAATTCATAAGTCATTCGTTTGACACAGCTGGGATTCAAACTCCCGACCTTCCGCACGGGAAGACTGCGCTCTACCGATTTCTGCCACCGCGACCGATGGCACCTATATGCTGAGTCCCAAATAACACTGTCATTAGATGGTAAAATGATGATCTTGGGGTCAAACGACACTAATTTCCTGCTGTCTTTAGAAATTATATGAATAGGTCAGGTTTAAACTTTAATAGTTCCTACATTTTAGAATCTGTTTATTCTGTAGGTTCTAGTCAAGTATGCTGGACAGATTTACACATGAAGAGTTCAGGCGCGAAACTACGTAAATGCCAATTCAAAGATGTAGTTTATATCAAAGATGCTTACCTGAAAATAATTTTAATTCTCACTAATTCCACTTTTCAATATTAAACAAAATTAAGTTATTGAGGGTTTGATTCCAATGTTTATCTCTATTTTTGGATTAGCGTTTACATGGTTTTGCGCCTGAACTCTTCATATGCTATATGGATATATATATATATGTGTATATAATTTCATCCAGATGTTATATGTATGGATACTAACCGTAGGCAGGATGCCATACATGTCCTCCGCTAGATAGCGTTCCTCCAGCAGGTACCCGAGGTTCAGGTGCAGGCTTGAATCTCGAGGTTTATTCTCAATGGCCGATGCGTAGCACTGGATCGCCTGCTGTAAATGGTCCAACGGGTTCTGGCCCTTTGCAGGACGGCCCATATTCCACCCTGTTACAAACAATGGTCTCGTCACACATTATAGCTGAGATGTTGCCAGGACGTAAAACTCCAACATCCAACCAACCAACCTTAAAGCTGCATAGTTCAATGAAAACATAAAATATTCAAAATCAAAAGAATTATCTTAATTTGATTCTACATATCTAACTTCGATACTGGTGCACTTATTAAGCATTTGTCACCACACATAAGGGAACACCGAAGCAATTTAATGAAACCTGTTATTGCAGATGTGTCAGAGTTTTGGCATGCTCACCAAAATTAATTTTGCATCGTTGCACTTCAAATATCTCAAAAGTTAGCCATTTAAAATAAAAGTTACTTCAAGATAAAGTAAGGTACATTATAACGATCAACCTAATATATTTATCTCAGAAAATGTCAAACTCAAAACCATTGGACTATGTAACTTTAACTGTTAGAAGATTTTGTTTTTTGTTTGTTTGTTGTTTTAAGTCCTATCAACATCTGAGGTCATATCAGACGGGGCTGTTAGAAGAAAATTCCACTGTTAATATATGTGGCGGGGGTGATGGAAATGGGAAATATTGCATCTAGAGCAGGAATCGAACCCACATCTCTCGCATTCCAGGTTAGTGTTAACTATTACACCACCTAGACTCCCTGATGTCATCACCCTATCCATGTCCACCTGGCTATGTGGCTCCTTGCCTGAGAGATCAGTGCAGACTACTACACTCGTCCCCCTGGAATTCTAAGTCTTAAATTGTTTACATCCACAAGTCATTTAATGCTTACAATTATATACACACAGGGCAAGGCACTTACATATATATACAAACATGGTAGGTTCCTGGGCATGGCACCAATGCCATGGCGGTGATGAACATGGAAAATATTGTGCCTAAAGTTGGAATCAAACCCACATCTCTTGCATTCCAGGCAAGTGTGCTCACCATTACACCACCTGCGCTCCCTGATGTCACCACCCTATCCACGCCCACCTGTCGATGTCGTTCCTTGCCTGACAGCTCATTGCAGACCACTACATTACCTTAGAAGTTGCTAGGATGTAAAACCCCAACTAACGATAATTAATAATATGTAGCAAGTCATTTAACCATATATATATTCTTAAAATAATTTCTTGCTAAAATCTCTTATCAGATTCCAGTGGCTGATAACCAATATAGGTCACCCGTGATAGAAATTGGCATCACTGTAACAAATCTTCTTGATTAAATGCATGTATTTACCTAAAACGAGCTCACCGGGTGCGGTGGCCGAATCGGTAGAGTGCGGCCCTCATGTGCGAAAAATCGGGAGTTTGGTTCCCGGTCGAGTCAAACCAATGACTTATAAAATTGATACTTGTCGTTTCCTAGCTTGGCACTCAGCATTAATAGGAGAGGACATGGACTCGTTAGCTCAATGTCAGGATAATGTGACTGAGTGGGATATCGGGTCATGGCGCTAGCGGCCTGATTTCCCAGTGGGGCAACACTATAAAGTCACCATCAGTGCACACTGTCACAAGTCAGTACCCATCCTGATATGACCTAAGATGTTGCCAGGATGTAAAACTCCAACAACCAACCAACCAACCTAAAGGGAATACATACCTGGTTTGGGTAGAGTTGACAGGTACTGCAGAGTAGCATCCTTTGCAGCCATAACCAGCTTACTGGCATCGGTCTCATCAAACACAGTTTGCAAGTTCTTCTCCCACTTCTTTGACTGAAAACAGAGCGCAGTTCCATTGGATGCCAAATGAAAACTAAATGATAGTTACATCTGATCTCAATATAGCTATTAATCTACACAAATAAAAGTGAATGTGTGTGTCTGTTTGTTTGTCTGTATGTTTGCAAAAAGGCCCTGCTGCCTTACAATGATCTCAAATTGAATGGGATAGTTATATTTTATAGTTTTAATTGTTTACTCACTAAAAATTGTTTATTATTCTAAACCCTTAATTATCAGGGATGAAAGTGGTCTCCGGGAAAAAAAGCGGAAATGCTGATATTCTACCATAGGCTTAGCATTGTCAGGGAATCGCTGAAAATTCCCGGAAGTCAGGTTTCATACATATTGGTATACGCTGATAGTGCTGTGCCGTTTGAAGCATGTATTAATAATATACGCTGCTAGTGCTGCAGCGTTTGCACCACATATCGGTATACGCTGACAGTGCTGCGGCGTTAGAAGCATGTATTAGTAGTATACACTGACCCTGCTGCGCCGTTTGAAGGCTTTAGTAGTATACGCTAATGGTGCTGCAGCATGAAACAATGTATTGATTGGTTGGTTGTTGGAGTTTTACGTCCTGGCAACATCTAAGGTCATATCAGGACGGGCGCAATGTATTAGTATACATTTATAGCTACACGAAAAATCCCGGAAATCCACGAAATCGCGGAGATCTTTCATCCCTGAATTATATGGCCCGAAGGCCCAAATAGCCCTCCACAGGAGCAAGCTTTAAAGTTTGTGCACAACGCAGCTCTTACACTTGTATTAAATAAGTATCTTAGTATTTGACTGACATTTGAGGCACACATTATTTACAAACAGTCACATACTGGATCTAGAAAATGCGTTTGCTGCATTACTAGCAATCTCTACGTTAGCGCACTGCTAAGTTTATTTAATATTCAAATAATTCTTTCCATTATATTACTTTAAGAGAACATTTAAAAATCAAATTTCCTTCCAGTATTTTAATGTTTAAAGATTAAAATGGCATAATCTGATAGTTTTGAGTTTGTGCCAGTGGCACATTTCTTTAGATAATTATATTGGATTGATAATCATAATCTACTTTACTTCCGTTTGATGTGACCTATATTTAACAGGGTTAACTTTGGAGATATTTTAAGTGAAAACATGCCAAATTAACATGGCGTGTAGCTGGGTATCATAAGCTTCAGCAGTGACAGGTTCTATTGAATTGACTGAGTATTTATCCTATGCACTTACAACGACTTAATGAGTACAAAACTAGGTTAGTGTTTTGGCTTAGAAAATGTGATCCTTTTAACGGACTATGGAGCTTTGAAATAGCTTTTAGTCTCCTATACATAACTCACTAGCTGAAGCTTAATTCACTTTTCGCTGGGCTGAACTTTGTTCAATAAATACAACACTTAATTAAGGCAGAATGTATGCACCTACCACCACCTTGTGGTCCACACTGCAGTTGGTGCCGTACTTTATGTCTGCCTGGAACGAAGATCAAGCGGGGGGAAGGTGGGGATGAGTGGTGGTCATTTTATATGCTAAATGACATATAGGTAATAAAGAAATGGCAATAAATTAATGCAATTCTATTTCATCATTTCTTTTTTAATATTTTAATATTCCTTGATTAATCAAGGGAAACTTCAACTGCTGACAAAAGAAACATTTCTCGCCGTGAATATGGCCTATGCTGCCGACACGGCGTAAAGCAACCACCAATCAATCAATCAACTGCTGATGCTTTGTTCTTCCTCATTCTATTGTTTCTTGCATTATCCTGGTAAAAAGACCAAAAACCAGGCAAGGTAGCAAGAAGAATTACTTTGGTAAGTCTCTAATTTGACGCCTTCGGGGATTGGATTCAGAACCTGCCGCATGGGAAGTGGAAACTCTGACTGGTTCAGCCATTCTGTTTGGCGTTTCAATAAATTAACTTTTTCACAAGTTAAGAAGACCAAATTCTCAAATCTCATATGTATTGATAAATAGAAAACACCACTCACAGTATTTGTGCACATAAATTAGAAGATACGTGTAAAAGATGTTCTCTGTATTGAGAGGATGCCCCTGCCCTATATGAATAGAACATCAATACTAATAATATTGGTAATATGTTTGGTTAAATTAACTGGCATGAAAAGCCTCAGTTTGATAATTGTTTATTCTCATTCTCACTCTCACTCACTCTCTCACTCTCTAAATAAATAAATAAAGAATAGTCCCTAATGTTTTCAGTGCTCCTTCTGGGCACCTCTAGCTTCCCAACACCCCTTATTCTCAGCAGACCCCCCCCCCCCCCTCCCTTTAACCGGGTACTCTCTGCTTCCCCTTTCCTGGGAACCGACTCCAACAGTCTCCCAGCTCTCACTTCAAAATATACTACATCACGGTTCCAGCGGTGCGGTGCATTGTGGGATGCATCAGAGCAAAACATACCCGTGAGAAGCACATGGCACATGCTAATCCACTGGGTGCAGCTATGAAATGTGCTAGTTTCAGCTCATCTCAGCTCTTGTTTGAAACATAGAATACCAACTAAAAAAATATATAAAATAAATTAAGATATTAATCTTTTATCCAGCATTGCATTTACATCAATATAATCAGCACATCTTATGCCATGTGCATTTAGATTTAGACAAATCTAGGCACTCAGACTAGTGTTAGAGCCATAGTCAGAGTCAGTTTTATTTATTTTATTCATGTTTTTATTTATATCCTATGGTTAATGACATATGTAGAAATAGAAAATGAGTAGGGTTAATCATATATTGGTAATATATTTCTTTGAAACAAGTTTTTGTTGACACATTTGACATTTTAATATTTAGAACAAGAATTACTTCTGGCTAATCAATGGTGATGTAAACATCAGCATGTAAAGTGACTGAAATTGTATGTTTCTTAGCTCAAAATTCTTAAGTATGGAGAGTTGTGTCTTAAACATATTCATTATATTATTATATTGCATCCTTCCATCCATGTTTGTGCCAAATTGTTATATATTTCTATTTATTTTGAATAAAATGCCAGTTTTGACCTACGCGTATCGGTAAACTCAATGGCAGTATGCCTTTGCTTTGCTCCCAACGGCGTTTTCAGCACATGCGCAGTCGAAACCGTGATGTAGTCTATTGTATATATATAGATATGTATGTATACGTGATGTATGACGAATTATTTGAGTATAAAGATACATAAGGGAATTATTATCATTACTGTTATACTCTGTAAGAGCCAACACTGTAGCGGTGGCGCCAGCATATTTCCCATTTCATCAACCACACAATGCTATGAAATTAAAGATTACCGAAGGTTTCACTGCCTGACACCCAGAAGCCTTTAGTACTGCACCCAAATCGGCCATCTTCTTCACATCCGACCACACTGGATCAAAATGAAAATGCATTACCATCAGTGCCTTAAAGTTGCATAGTCCGATGATTTTTAGTTTCTGCCATTTTCCTGAGATAAATATATTAAGTTGATTGTTATAGTCTACCTCACTTCAGTTTGAAATAACTTTTATTTTAAATGTCTAACTTTTGAGATATTTTAAGTGCAAACATGTAAAATTAATGTTGGCAAGCACACCAAAACTCCTGACACCATAGATTTCAGCAGTAACGGGTTCTATTGAATTGACTTAGTAGTCTCTTCTATGCAGCAACAAATGCTTAATAAGTGCATCAGTATCTAAGTCAGATATGTAGAATCAAATCTAGATATGGGTATTGGTCTTGAATTTTTTATGTTTCATCGGACTATGCAGCTTTAAAAGAAAACATTCATATAGTGTGTAGTAGTTTATTTTACATGCCGGTAATAATACAAGTGCATTTAATGTTTGTTGGAGTATGACATCCTACTCCTAGCAATGTACGAATAATATTGACAAAGCCCTACAAAATAATATTAATAATGATGATAATATCAATGATAAGTTGATGATAAACATGATATCAGTGATAATGATATGATAAGGAAAATGATCAAAGAAAAATTATACATTAATATTTATTTAATATAAAGATAAAGATAATATTAATAATAATAACAATAATAATGGAAACAACGATAACTAAATAACGTCCGCCTTTTTAGTAAGTTATGGAATTTGAACCCCAGCCGAGTCAAACTAATTACACAAAATCGTTACTTGTCGCTACCTAGCCTGGCGCTTAGCATTACCAGGATAGGGCAAGGTGCAGTAGAATGGAGAAGACCAACTGTCAGCGATTGAAATTTCCCCTGCTTAATCAATTAAAACAAAATTGTTATTAAAAATTGTAAAACCCTCACCGCCATTTGCAAGTAGTATGGAAGCGTTTGTACTGGAGATGGTGGCATCGAGCTTCGAATCAACCTGCCTCCAATCAGGAGAGAGGGGCAGGTTGGTGAGCGGGTTCACCTTGGAGGTCTTGGTGTACTCATCGATGATGATCATCGAGAAGGCGTACTCAGTGTCCTTGATGGTGACTGGGCGGTGCAGCACGGACAGTGACACAGGGTCCTCGAGACGGGCAGCCAGCAGTGGGTCTTCAACCCGGATGTAGCGGGGAATGGGCTTGCGCGTGAACACCACCCTGTAGAGCTGGAGAGAGTGTAATATTGTAATAAGTCAGTTCTGTAATTTAACATCACCCTGTAGAGCTGGAAAGGGTGTAATATTGTAATAAGTCAGTTTTGTACTTTAACACCACCCTGTAGAGTTGGAGGGAGTGTAATATTGCAATAAGTCAGTTGTGTACTTTAACACCACCCTGTAGAGCTGGAAAGAGTGCCATATTGTAATAAGTCAGTTCTGTACTTTAACACCACCCTGTAGAGCTGGAACGAGTGTCATATTGTAATAAGTCAGTTATGTACTTTAACACCACCCTGTAGAGCTGGAATGAGTGTAATATTGCAATCAGTCAGTTCTGTACTTTAAAGTTGCATGGTCCAATGAAATATATATATTTTCCAAAACCAAAGCACTTACCTACATTTAATTTTATACATCTAACTTAGTGATTGGTACATTAACTAAGGATTTGGGACAGCATATACAGAATAATCAGTGAATTTACTACCACATTCATCCCTGTGGACATCTACTAGACAGGGAGGCTGTTAACCAATTAGGTCAATCATGTGACCTCAATAGTATTTCCCTCATTCCCAGTACCATATATGTCTTTAGTCAGGTTCCAGGACATATAATGGGAGTTTGATGGCACCCCACCCAACCACCCTCAGCTGGGTGCTTACCCACTCCCCCATAATCCACCCCCATAAGCTTCTAGCCTCCCTTCCACACACCCCTCCACACACACATGCCTGGCAATTACCCCTTCCCCAACTCCTCAATCCCCACCATCACCCACAGTGGATAGTTCAGGGAGTGTGCTAATTGGATACACACCACGTACAGTCAACCACCACCCCCAACCAACACACACACACAATCACTGGGCACACTGTGTGTGAGGGGACATGGGGGGGGGGGGCAGATGACATTTACTAGGTGGATAAACCCGACTTGGCCAGTAGTAAATGATAGGGGACCAGACTACCTACACATTACTAGATCAACTCACATCACGTGACCATCGTGATATGGCCATCTGGGACATAGCTACAGGACTTTTGGCAAGCTTGCCAAAATTATATTGTGTTCTTTCAGTTTAAGTTACTCCAAATCTAGCCACATTTCATCAAAGTTACTCTGGAATATTGAATAGCAGGTTATAATGGTCAACCTAATATATTTATCTCAAAAAGGAGGCAAAATTTGAAAGCCATCGGACTATGTAACTTTAACACCACCCTGTAGAGCTGGAGGGAGTGAAATATTGTAATAAGTCAGTTCTTTGCTTGAACACCACGCTGTAGAGCTGGAAAGGGTGAAATATTGTAATAAGTCAGTTCTGTACTTTAACACCACCCTGTAGAGCTGGAGAGAGTGCAATATTGTAATACGTTAGTTCTGTACTTTAAACGGCCCAGGTATAGGCCGCTGAGACACGAACCGTATTCCGTCAAATGCTCTCCAAGCACACCATTGCAGGTTTTCATTTTATGCAACTGCATATTTGGGGGAGAGTGGTGAGGTTGGTTGCTAATGTTGTCTTGTAGTTAGTCCAGCAGCACTGACAAGGCTTTTACACAACTATACAGAGAAAATTGTCAGAATTTGCTATTTAAAATGCTGAATATGAAGTTCAAATGTTTATTTATCATATTCATAACCAGCTACTTTTAGTGTGAATAATTTATTAAATCATGTAGATTAATAGATCTTAAAAGTTGAATTCAGAGCTTTCTGTGGCTACCACCGTGGTGGTTTCTATGGATTGCACTGTGTGTGGGGAACCCCTCTAGGTCTTGTGATGAGGGAATCCCATCCATTATGTCATTCATATATCACCGACCTCAACACTCTCCTCCAACATGTTCAGTTGCATGAACTGAAAAAACTAAGCAACGGTGTGTTTGGAGAGCTTTTGATGCCGGATTCGTTTATTTATGGGTGAGGTATACCAGCCAACTTTAAAGCTGCATAGTCTGATGAAAATATCAAATTTTCAAAACCAAAACAATGACCTAGATTTGATTCTACATATGTAACTTAGATACTGATACACTTATTAAACATGTGTCACCACATAGAAGGGAATACTGAGTAGTCTAGTAGTTAGGGTGTGGAGCTTGTAATCTGGAATTGGGGTTCAATTCCCCTTTGGTTCATAACAAATGTTTTACATTACAGCAAATATCTTTCCTGTATGTACTACTCCAAAACATTGAAATGCCTAAGTTTTACTCTCCCTTCTCTCCACTCTCACCCAGCTATATTCAAAACAGCAACTGGAGTACCAGCCTCAACACTCTCCCCCACATATCTGGCTATGTAAACAGAAAAAAGCAAGCACAGTAGTGCTTAGGGAGCACTGACCTCAGCACTGCAACATAACCAATCTAGGTCACTCGCCACCACCAAGTGGCAAAGTTCAGTACTAACCATGCACCACCTGTGGCAAGAATTAGAATTATTCCGAGTTTGTTTGTTTTCTGTATGACGTATACCCGGCCCCTGTAGCACAACCCTGTAGAGCTGGAAAGAGTGTAATATTGTAATAAGTCAGTTCTGTACATTAGAACCACCCTGTAAAGCTGGAGTGGGTGTAGTACTGTCATAAGTCAGTTAAGTACTTAATCACCACCCTGCACAGCTGGAGAGAGTGCAATACTGAAATAAGTCGGTTCCGAACTGGATCGCCTGTAGAGTTAGCCTGTAGGCTAATAAGTCAGCTGTGGGGTTCGAGTCCCACGACCTACCACCACACGATTCAGATGAATGCAGAATCGATACATGTGAAAATATGGAATTCAGGGCTTTTCAAAGCTGTTTTTGATAGGAATCCAAGACTATTTCCATTTGGATTTCAGGGGGAAAAAATAATGGTGAATGGCGATTTCGGACTAATTTAGATCAGTGGGGACAGTTTAATGGAATTTGAGGCTAGTCAAGACTAATTACCCAAAACAGATTAACTTCAATGCTTTTCAAGGCCATGAAATGGAGCAAATGAAGTCCAAGAGTTTTCAAGACTTTCCAGGCCCCGTGTGGACGACCCTGCGAATAAATATCTTGAAAACAAAACAAAACAAAACCTGTGTTTTTGATTCATCTGGGGAGGTGGCCGTCACATCGGTAGTAGTGTCTCCCACGTTGAGGGTGATGGGCGTGCCTGCTGCCGCCTCGTTCACCTGCACGGCCGACCTCGTGTCGGGGACGGTCGGGGTAATCTGCACGGTTTGCAGATTACACGGCACCGTGCCTGTGGCAGCAAATGGCAGAGAAAAGAGTAAAAATAAATAACAACAACAGCCAAAGTATAACCACCACCCTACAACACCTGACCGAACTAATAAAACATATACTAACCACAAAGCTATAGTTGACCAAGATAATTTAAATGAATCATACAACTAATAATCATTGACAAAGTCTAAAGAAAAATGGCTATTCTTCACAAAATAAGATCCCCATAATATGTGTAATGCCTAATTTCAACCTGCTATTTGGACAACAAAAAAGAATGTCACCAATAAAGGGGTGGGGTTTCAGGCCGAGTCCATCGTAAATAGTGTGCTAGGTAGGGACACATTACCAGGTACAACTAACTATAAGCCG
Organism: Branchipolynoe longqiensis; assembly: GCA_030323885.1. Lineage (NCBI taxonomy): Eukaryota > Metazoa > Annelida > Polychaeta > Phyllodocida > Polynoidae > Branchipolynoe > Branchipolynoe longqiensis. Next base: position 41,240,071 of record CM059186.1, read on the forward strand.
TGTTTCTATGACCAGAAATCCTTTCCACAAAAGCACTTATTTTTGTGTGAGTTATATATATTTTCTTTTAATGTCTGGCCATTCATAGAATTCGTAAATCAAAATTTAGAACACCCTATTTATTAAGCCTAATTTATTTAATGAATTCGGTTTAATAACTTTTATTCTAGTATTACATATTATCATGAAAACTGAAACCTAATGGCTTGAACATATAACTATATAGCTTATTTCTGCAGTGGTTAGCTAATGTTCATGTGCATAAATGCATAGCTCTGCATGGTAGTAGGACACTATAATAATGCATTGCCTGATTTAGCTATGTACATCATAACACTATAGACATTTTTCCTGATAAGCATTTTGATTTTGTTTGAGGGTGCATGCCGTGATACAAACATAGTACAAACACTGCAATTCTTTGGTGCATCCTTAGATGCTGCTAGGACGTAAAACAACAACCTGAACCTAACCTTTGGTTTATTGCACACTAATGGTGAGCTTTCATGAGCCATTTCTCTCGCTATACACTCGGTGGCAGCACCCATTCCCGGTCCAAGTCGGCTATCATGGTTGGATAGAAGGGTGTAGGTGTGTGTGTGTTGGTGGTGTAGGTGTGTGGTGGGAGTTGTATGTGGTGTGTGTGGTGGTGGTGAGGGCTTAGGGGTGTGGTGGGGGTGTAGGTGTGTGGTGGGGTTTAGGGATGTGGTGTGGGTGTGTGTGTGTGGTGGTGAGGGCTTAGGGGTGTGGTGTGTGTGTGATGGTGGTGAGGGCTTAGGGGTGTGGTGGGAGTATGTGGTGTGTGTGTGTGTGGCGGTGGTGAGGGCTTACGGGTGGGGGGTGTAGGTGTGTGGTAGGGGTGTAGGTGTGTGGTGAGGGTGTAAGTGTGGTGTGGGGTGGAGGTGTGGGGTGGTAGAGGTGTGTGGTAGGGTTTAGGGTAAGTGGAGGTGTAGGGGTTGGTAGGGGTGTAGGTGTGTGGTGGGGGTTTAAGGGATGTGGTGGATGTAGGGTCGGGTGTGTGGTGGTGTATAGGTGCGGGTGGGGTTGGTAGGTTGTTGGTGTGTGTGTGGGGGGTGTGGGGAGTGGGGGTGGGGTTGTAGGTGTGTGGTGAGGGTTTAAGGACGGGGTGGGGGATGTGGTATGTGTGTGGTGGTGTAGATGCGTGAGGGGTGTGGTGGGGTAGGAAGGTGTAGTAGGGGTGTAGGTGTGTGTTGGATGTAGGTGTGTGTGGGTATGAGGTGTTGGTGTTTAGGGATGTGTGGGGTGAGGGTTTGGTGTTGTGGTGGGGGTGTAGGTGTGGTGAGGGCTTAGGGTTTTGTGGTGTGGGTAGTGTATGTAGTGTGGTGTAGGTTGTGGTCAGGGTGGTAAGCGGTGGGGGTGTAGGTGTGTGGTGGGGGTTAGGGGAATGGTGGGGTGTGGAGCAGTGTGTGGTGGGGGGTACGTGTGGGGTGGGGGTTTGGATGGTTGGGGTGTAGGTGTGTGGTGTATAGGTGGTGGTGGGAGGATAGTATGTGGTGTGTGTGGTGGGGGTGTAGGTGTGTGGTGGGGGTTTAGGGATGTGGTGTGTGTGTGTGGTTGGGGTGTGGGTGTGTGGTGAGGGTTTAGGGTGTGGTGGGGGTGTAGGTCTGTGGTGGGGGTTTAGGATGTGGTGGGGGTGTAGGTGTGTGTGTGTGTGTGGTTGGGGTGTAGGTGTGTGTTGAGGATTTAGGGGTGTGGTGTGGATGTAGGTGTGTGGTGGGGGTGTAGGTGTGTGGTGAGGGCTTAGGGGTGTGGTGGGCGTGTAGGTGTGTGGTGTAGGTGTGTGGTGTAGGTGTGTCATGGGGGTGTAGGTGTGAGGGTGGTGTGTAAGGTGGTTAATGGGGGTGTTGTTGTTTAGTTGTGGTGGGGGTTGTAGGTGTGTGGTGGGGTGTAGGTATGTGGTGAGGGTTTAGGGTGTGGTGGGGGTGTAGGTGTGTGGTTGGGGTGTAGGTGTGTAGTGGGGGTTTAGGGATTTGGTGGGGGTGTAGGTGTGTTGTGTGTGTTGTGGTGTAGGTGTGTGGTGGTGTAGGTGTGTGGTGGTGGTATGTGGTGGGGGTGTACGTTTGTGTGATTGAGGAGTAGGTGTGTGTGGTGAGGGTGTAGGTGTGTGTGTGGTCAGGGTGTAGGTTTGTGTGGTGCTGTAGGTGTGGTGTGTGTGGTCAGGGTGTAGGTGTGTGGTGGGGGTGTAAGTGTGTGGTGGGGGTTTAGGTGTGTGTTTGGGGTGTAATGGGTACTGGGGGTATAGGTGTGTAGTGGGGGTTTAGCAGACACTAAAGATTGTGAGGTGGTGCTCTGCAAGACACCCCTACATCTCCACCACAAACAACCTACACCCCCCACACACACCGTCAACCCCCACCACACACACCTACACCCCCACCACATCCCTAAGCCCCCACCACACACCCCTATATCCCCATACACCCCCACAACACACACCAAAATCGTCAAACTTGATAGTAGAAGGAACTGCTTCTATCCAACCAAAGCATTACAGAGACCGACATGGTGTGCCATCTGACGAGAGACTCATGCAAACTAAAAGGTCCCCATTGGAATATGTTATTTTACGTTACACATACTTTGCTGAACGATTTGTTTATAATTACACCACAGGTGACATGTACATGGTACATTTGTATATGATAATATGCAAGTGTTATTATATATATATACATATATGTAGACATATATGTACAACTATACATACATAAGTATGTATAAAATATGTATGTATAAAACATGTATGTATAAAACATGTATGTATGTAGGTATGCATGTATGTATGTAGGCCTATATATCGTGTATATATGTATATGCATGCATTTATATTTATGTATGTACATTGCATAGATACACACACGTTTGTATGTGTATGCATGCATGCATGCATGCATGCATACATGTATGTATGTATTATGTTTCATAAACATGCCTACTTACAGCAGTAGTCGTAACAATCGCCCGAGAAAGGTGGAACAAGCACCCCGAGACCCAACTTGAGATCAGAGAGCGTCGCATCACTGGCAGACAACCGCCTGACGTACACCATGTACTTCTTGATTGTTCCATCTTCTGCTGTCACCTCGATATTGATCTCATTTACCACACCTTCTTTCAGTGGAACTGTGCGTCCTCCATCTGCTCCCTATTGTCAAAGTCAAGGTGCATGACCACACATTATTTGATTAATTTAGTTGTTTAAACCCATAAGTTATATCTGACCTACCAATGGCTGTTTTGTTGTGACTTCTTTTTCTTCTGTTCACTTTCGTATGTTTTGTTATAATTGCGATGATGGGGTACGCTTTGGGTGCACATTTGCATATATTTGTTCATGCAGGCCTAATAATAATAGTAGGATAATAGCTTATTCGACGCAAATAAACAACAAATTATGATAAACATTAGCACCTAGTAATTATTATGGCTCTTAATGTTTTGGCGCTATAATGGTGCACATTTATCAATCTTTCCATAATCTTAGGTACTCCAAAGTGGGCCGATAAGCTGTCCGCATCGCGAAATCTGACATATTTTAACCATTCTAAAACCACTTCAATCTCCACTAATTCTGCTTTGTTTGAAATAAAAATTATATGAAGTGAATGCCCCTTCTTTTGTCTTTTAGGGTGTTTGATTTATAATTAAAATGATGAAATGAATTAGTGTCAATGGACACTTTGTTAATCTTGGTAGCACAAAGGGCCTTGCCCTGTTGCCAGAATCAAGAGCCAACACAGCTTATCATATAAACTGACTACATTTGATTCTATATATCTAACCTAGATACTGGGGCATAAATTTATTTAAAATGTGTCACCACAAAGAAGGAAATACTGTGACACTGTAATATAGCATTTGTTATTTCAGAAGCTGGCCAAATTTAATTTGGCATATTTACACTTCAAATATCTTTAAACTTAGCAATTTAAAATAAAAGTTACTTCAAAGTAAAGTAAGGTAGATTGTAACGACCAACCTAATAATGAGTAATAATCTACTTATCTCACTTCTCAGAAAATGACAGAAACAGAAAACCCTCGGACTATGCAACTTTAATTACGCACGTGTGTGTCTATTAATTGATCACATCCAAATATCACTAGGTAAATGAAATCGTTCCTTTCTAATCCTTACTAGTATTACTACAACAAAATAAAATAAAACGCGTGGTAAAATACTAAAAGTCTTGCCATCTGGTGGATACTGGGGAGTGGCCACGGCATTGGTGGCGCCACATATTGGGGATGTACCACACCACGCTTGTTGATCAGCGCCAGTAACATCACGATGAA
>CM059186.1:41244884-41383915 GCA_030323885.1 Branchipolynoe longqiensis
TGTCTGGGAGCCCTGCAGAGGGGCAAGCCCCTCAATCCATATTTCAGCAAGTACTGTCCTATGCTGAAGGTAGCTTGGAAGAGCATGTGACATCACAATGCTCTCCATCCGTGAGACATGTCATTTGAATCCTGCCTGCAGATGAAGGACTCATTTTCAAGACAATAATTTACTAACACGAAGCCACGTTTTTGTAATGAACAATGAATCATCATTCTTAAAATTTCATTTTCATCTCCGGAAGATTTGTTTTCAAAATTAGTCTGTTACTAATAACTAATATATCGATATCTGATTGTGTTTTTATTTGGTAGTGTTGGAAGCAATTGGGCTCGTTGGCTTATGCATGTCATTGGTGGCTTTATGGTAATATATTAGGCAGGTTACTAATGGAATAGGGGGAATAGAAGAGGGGAATGGTAGGGAGAATAGAAGGGGGAATGGAACTTGGAAGAGGGGGAATGCAATGGGGGGAATGTAAGAGGGGGGAATGCAAGAGGGGGAATGGAAGGGGGAATGCAAGATGGGGAATGCAAGAGGGGGAATGGAAAGTGGGAATGGAAGGGTGGTGCAAGAGGGGGAATGCGAAAGGGGGGGTGGAAGGGGGATGGTGAAGGGGGAATGGAAGAGGGGGAATGGAAAGGGGGAATAGAAAAAGGGGAATGGAAAAGGGGTGAATGGAAGAGGGGAGAATGGAAGAGGGGGAATGGAAGAGGGGGAATGGAAGAGGAGGGAATGGGGGGAATGGAAGAGGGGGAATGGGAGGCTCAGGTGTGTTAGGGGGGTCACACACCTAAATACTGAAACCGACGAAAAACCGAACTTTAGTCGCGAAACGGCCGTTTTTAGGTTTTATACGGGAGGTATGTACCAGGCTTAAGTAGGCATAGTGCACAAGTATAGGCAAAGTGTATGTGTATATGACCATATACATGATAATGATAATAAACGACCTGGGCCCATATGCATGAAGTATTATTTATCGCCCCTGGTGGTAAGGACCGAGTTCTGGGGCCAAATGTATGAGGGCGGGTTAGGGCTCGTAACCCACGCGTCGTGCGGATTTCCCGGGTTAGCGGCCAAAGTGTCAATGTATGAGGGCGGGTTAGGCAAACACCTAGGGAGTTAAGGTCGAGTTCACTAACCCCAACTTGAGCCTGGGATAACGTGCAGGTTAGGGACCGATTCGGGCCAAATCTATTCAATGCGACCATATTTAACAGAATTACATACTCAAATCGTGAAATTTCATTAAATTAACCCTAAATTCGAAGCCTTATTAAGGCTACCGCCGCATTGGCGGCGATATTAATAGTTATATTTTCGAATCAACGAATGTAATGTAAACAAATCGCCGCAACCGCCGCATCGACGTCGCGTTCCATACTGGCGGCGCCGGCGGTTTGTTTACTGTACCTTCGTCGATTCGAAAATATAACTATTAATATCGCCGCCGTTACGGCGGCAGCGTTAATATTGCTTCGAATTTAGGGTTAATTTGCTGAAATTTCACTTATTGCGTATGTAATTCTGTCAAATATGATCGCATTGAATAGATTTGGGCCTACTATATGGCTACAAACGCAGAGGGATTTCCCAAATCTATAAATAACTGAAACGTTAGCTAACCCGCGTGCGCTTTGGACTCATACATCCCTGTGACACATATATTAATGCCGACAATAGATAACCCGCCGGCCGCCCTAAACTCCGCAGCCGATAAATTGTGACTCTTACATTTGGCCCCCAGGGTAGCTATCGCCGGGGATAAGAAATGGGTCACGGGCTATGCATGGAGCCAAATCGGCGAGGAGGTAGCTACCCTTATGTTTATTTATAGATTTGGGAAATCCCTCTGCATTTGTAGCCATATATTAGGCCCAAATCTATTCAATGCGACCATATTTAACAGAATTACATACGCAATAAGTGAAATTTTATCAATTTAACCCTAAATTCGAAGCATTATTAAGGCTACCGCCGCATTGGCGGCGATATTAATAGTGTCGAATCGACGAATGTAAAGTAAACAGATCGCCGCCGCCGCATCGACGTCGCTTTCCATACTGGTGGATGAAAGCGACATCGATGCGGCGGTGGCGATTTGTTTACTTTACGTTCGTCGATTCGAAAATATTAATATTAATATCGCCGCCGTTGCGGCAGCAGCATTAATATTGCTTCGAATTTAGGGTTAATTTCATGAAATATCACTTATTGCCTATGTAATTCTGTTAAATATGGTCGCATTGAATAGATTTGGCCTGAGTCGGTCCCTACCACCACCCTTATACCTGCTACAAACTGGGGGTAGCTTACCCGACTTTTACCCCCCGGGGTTTGCATACCCCGGTCCCATGCATACCGACTTTTCCCCGCTACCCTGGAAATCACTGCTACCCCCAGGGGTAGGGCGCTACCACCGCCCCATGCATACGGGCCCTGGTATGGGCATGTAGGCTGCTGAAACTGGAACTGTACTCCAAGAAATACTCTCCAAGCACATCTTTTCAGTTTGTGTAACTTAATATGTGGAAGGACACTGATATAGTGGTTAGTTTGCAAGCACAAGCTAAAGGGGTTCCCTGCTGTTCCCTGATATGTGGGGAACCATATTTGGTCATGTGGGGAACCATATTAGGTCATGTGATGAGGGTTGTACATTGAAAAATATTCTGATAATCAGCAGAGGGGGAAAATGGAAATCCTCTATTATTATTCTGTGTGGCTGGCCAAGAGTGTGTGTATATGTATGTGTTATATAATATATATATATATATATATATATATATATATATATATATATATATATATATATATATGGGTTCTTCTTTGCTGCTGGTCCTAAAAAGGGGGAATCGGGGGTAAAAACTTAAACACGTCACAGCTTATCCTAGTTAGGCTTGTTGTGTTCCACATATATCCTATTTTAAGGCACAATTAAAAGAAAAGCAGTTTGGACCCCGATTGCACGTCAGGGTGGCTTTGAACTTGACTAAGTGGAGAACGTTACGCGTGTTTCGGTGTGACACAAAAAGCCGCCTAGTGTCAGATTTAGAACTAAACCCTTATTTTTTCCTAGTACGGTTTTGAACTGCACTCACTAGGAGTAACTAAGTGCAATTTTATGAGGGTCCGTCCACTTGAGAGTAGAACAGAGGACTTATAAAATTGTGACACTGAAACATGTGTGACATGGAAAGGAAAAGTTTTTTCTTCAAGATCAAACAAACACCACAGAGCATGAAAAGGTATTTATGCTTATTAGTTTTTGACGCTGTGGACATATTTCAAAGTAATTTTGTAATACTTCCATAACTTCTGATGTTATTGGAGTTGTAACGCATGTTTCATGTGACACTCAATAATAACTTGGCTCAGAAATTGCTAACAGTATGCACACAAAAAAAGTTTTTGTTAAGGGTATTATTTCTACACATTACATGTATGCAAGTATGTCTTTTGAGTGTTACAAGTTTTGCTTATAATGGGTTCTTCTTCAGTTTTGGTCCTAAAAAGGGGGAATCGGAGGTCAAAACTGAAATATGTTACAGCCTATCCCAATTAGGCTTGTTGTGTTCCACATACATCCAATTTTAAGACACAATTTAAAACAAAAACAATTTGGACCCAGACTGCAAGTCAGGGTGGCTTTGAACATGACCAAGTGGAGAATGTTACGCGTGTTTCGGCCGACACAAAAACCTTCATTATGTAATATTTAGAACAAGACCCTTATTATTTCCTAGTTAGGTTTTGAACAGCAGTCACTAGGAGTAACTAAGTGCAATTTTATGAGTGTTCGTCCACTTGAGAGTAGAACAGAGAAGATATAAAATTGTGACACTGAAACATGCGTTACATGGAAAGGAAAAGTTGTTCCTTCATGATGAAACAAGCACCACAGATGATGAAAATATTTATGCTTATTAGTTGTTGATGCTGTGGACATATTTCAAAGTAATCTTGGAACACTTCCCTAACTTCTGATGTTCTTGGAATTGTAACACATGTAACATGTAACGCATGTTTCATGTGACACTCAATAATGACTTAGGTTAGACACTGCTAATAGCATGCAAAAAATGTATTTGTTCAGGGCATTATTTGTACACATTACATGTATGCAAATATTTCTTTTGAGTGTTATAAGTTTTCTTATGTAGAAAAAGATATTGTGATGACTTAGAGGATGAAGATGACAACAGGTGAACGCGTGATAGCGCAACATCCTGTTTATAACTTGACACCACATCATCAGTAGGTGTGTAGATGCCCACGGTATATTTGAAAATCATGGTGAGAAGAGATTTGATCCATTATTGGATTTTGTATCGCGAAATAATTTTCGCCGTTACGCGTGTTTCATCTTCATCGATGTGTGACACGCCACACTAATAGCATCATAGCGCAACATCCTGTTTATGACTTGACACCACATCATCAGTAGGTGTGTAGATGCCCACGATATATTTGAAAATCATGGCGAGAAGAGATTTGATCCATTGTTGGATTTTGTATCGCAAAATAAATTTTCGCCGTTACGCGTGTTTCACCCGTGACACAAAGTTTTTATTTCACTTTTAATGCATTTTAGGAAATAATATTATAACTTTTGTGTTCAGAACTAGGCATCTATGATGCTATCCTATTTAAAGCAGCAGGGTTTTTCCTGGCTTGCATGGTTGGATATTGTGAAAATTGAAGGTGAACGCGTGTTTCATGACGTGACATCTCATGAAACACGCGTTATGCTCACTTTCAAGCATCGTTGTTTTACACACAGACACTCAACAGTCCTAAAATTAGTTTTCTGACATTTTTGCATGTTACAACTTTGCAAATAAACTAGCTATGTTTGAATATTTTGGTCTACAATGAAGTAGTTTCCAACACAAGTAGTACCGTTTCACCATTCCCATTTTTAGCTGTCATATTTGCGTGACAAATGAATCTATTTTTGCAATAAAAAATAAACCAAACATTTTTTTCTCACTGGATTGCTGTCATTGCTTCTTTGGGGTATAATAAAAGGAATTTTCTTCATTTGGTATGAAAAGGAGAATTAATTTAGACGAAAACAGTTACAATGTGAGGACCAACCAATTAGGACCAGCAGCAAAGAAGAACCCATATATATAGATTAGTTAGACGAATCTTACCTGGGTATAGATGATGGACAACTGTTGTTTTACCGAGGTATAAGCCTCGGATAGACGTGGGCTAGGGAGAGGGAAGCACATCCGGTCCAGCAATCTTTACCTACTTATTCAGGATAAATGATCCAATAAATCAACAAAACTACAAATGACAATGGTATTAAACTGTGAAGTTTCCTTGGTATAAGCAAACGAATAGACGTGGAAGGGTGTGGTGGGCAGGCCCTAGCCCACGTCTATCCGAGACTTATACCTCAGTAAAACAACAGTTATCCATAATCTATACCCAGGTAAGATTCGTCTAACTAATCTATTTTACCTCGGTATACAGCCTCAGGCTAGCCTCAGGCTAGGAAGACGTTTACGTAAAATCATTTATCCTGTATATCATGTTAACAATTTAATAACAATTTACAGTACATTGGAAATCAATAATCAACAAGATAAGTGGCGAAAGCAAAACGTATTCTCACCTCTTGTAGATTTAGTCTTTCACTAGTCGTCGGGCCAATGTGCTCGACTTTTCCAATCGTTTGTTATAGTGTGTTGCAAACGACCGTGCAGTTTTCCATCCCGCATGGGCTAGAATCCGTTTCACAGAAATGCCTAGCAGACGTGCTTTGGATACCATAGCACCTCGTGTTGAGTGTGACGCATATTTGTCCATATCTATGCCTGCCAACTTCAACATTGTAATTGTCCATCGTGCAAGCGTATCTCGCGAAATGCCCTTGTGTGGCCGAATAAAGCTAACTAAAAGTTGTCTTGACGTTCTTAAGTCCTTAGTCTTAGATATATACGCCCTAATGGCTGAAACTACACAAAGCTTTGGGTCTTCTGTGAAACTTGTTACATTAATTGTAGACAATGGGTCTCCTAATCTATTTGACTTTAACAGTTTTGATAAGTCAAATGTGGCCTCTTTCTTGTCAATTTCTAGGCCATCTAGTGACAAGGCGACAATAGTCTGTCCTCTATGTTCTGTCACCAATAATAAAAGCAGCGCTACCTTAAAACCTAACTTTCTAACATCCAAATGCCTATTATGAGGCCATTGTTTAAGGAGATCAAAAACAACCGACACATCCCAAAACCGACTATACTTTGGTTTGGGTGGATTCCTCTCATAAATGGATCTAAGAATCCAATGAATGACATGATGTTTACCTACAGTTTCATTATTTATCCGTGGAACGATAACGGACAAAGCACACCTAGCAGCATTAATTGCTCCAAACCCAAACCCGTCGTCTTCCAACATGCGCAAAAATCTGCCGACCTGGGAAATGGTCGGCTTCATGGGTTTAACTTTCTTAATTAGGCAATGAACGTAGTATACATTTTAACAGTGCCTTTACGCCACGCATGCGAAACTGTTCTCTGCTGTGAAATTTTGTCTAAACCAAATTGTTCTAAATATTTATTTAAAAAAGGAATGCCAGCAACGGCGTCGTGGACACGTCCCCGCGTTGTTTCAGGGGGCCTTGGTGTGTCAGATTCCCTGGCGATCTTCAGAATCGGAGGCAATCTGTGGCTGTTGCCACTATCTTCGGAAGCCAAGGCTGTGTGTCCCAGTCGGGAACGATTAATATTGTGTGTGCTTTCTCCACCTTTATTTTTCGGGTTACTCGGCTGATCATGCTGAATGGAGGGAAAATATAGTAAAACTTATTTCCCCATGCTAGAGAAAACGCATCTATCTGCCAGGCATCTGGCTCTGGATGCCATGAAACATATTTGTCAATTTTCAAATTATTACGGGAAGCAAATAAGTCAACTTCAGGTTGGCCCCATTTTTGACACACTGTGTTAAATATTTGTGGATTGAGAGCCCATTCTAAATGGTCATGGCAATTCCTGCTTTTCTGGTCAGCCAGTGTATTCTGAGCGCCTGGGATATATGCAACAGTTAACCAAACTTTATGTAGTTGCGCCCAATCCCAAATTTGTCTTGCTATTTCATTGCATGGTTTGGACTTTGTCCCTCCTATATTTTGTACATACGCCATTGCGGTTGTATTGTCCGTCAGAATCCGAACGTGTTTACGTGGTACCTTAAGAAGGCTTGCAAAACCTAAATAAATGGCCCTCAATTCCAACACATTAATATGGTCTGAACTTTCTTTTTGCAACCATCTTCCTCCTGTTGCCACTGCATTACAATCCGCTCCCAAACCTTCTAGTGAGGCGTCGGTAGTAACCACTGTGTTGGGTTCACTCATTCGTATAGGGTTAGGAGAATTTTGAATAGTATTAAACCACCAGTTACCATATTCAGCTCAATGAACTCTCCAAAATACAAAGTACAGTGAATGAAATACCTGTTTTATGACCGCCCCCCTCAGTATATATCTATCCACCAAAGGATTTTATCATGTGCTTTGCCATATAGAATAGCCGGGGCATATGCTGTCAGTAGGCCAACTAGCACGGCGACCTGTCTTATTTGGCCTATTTAATGCCACCAAGCGGGTCGCTGTATCATGAAACTTTACAAGTTTGTTATCAGGGAGTGAAACAGTCATTAAGCGGGTGTTAATAATAAATCCCAAACATTTAAGTTCGGTTGTCGGCAAGAACACCGACTTTTTACGATTTAAATAAAATCCCAGCCTTGTTAAAAGGAAACATAGGTCATCGACAGCTTGCTGACAGTCATCAAACGATTGTGAAACAATAAAAGAATCGTCAATATATGGGAACATAGTGTGACCCTTTCTAGCCATAGCCGAAAATATCGGCTTCAACAATTTAGTAAATAGACGTGGAGCACACGCTAAACCATTTGGCATACAAGTGAATTGGAATAGTGTATCATTCCAAATGAACCTTAAGAATTTGCAGTGTTCTGTAAAAATCGGAACTGTGTAATAGGCATCTTGTAAATCTACACTGGCCATCCAGGCCTCAGGTGTAACTAAATCCCTGCCAGTGTCAAGGGAAAACATTTTAAAATGTTGATATTCTACGAGCTCATTTAACTTGGTTAAATCTAAAATCATTCGAATATCTCTGTTAGGTTTAGGTCTGGAAAAAATATTAGAAATAAATTCTCCTGGAGTGTGAAGCACCTCCTCAATAATGCCTTTTGATTGGAAAAGTGAAACTTGATCAGATAATGCTTGCTTTTCTAAAGCATCAAATTTATACGGGAAAAGGTACCGTTGTTGTACTGGGACTCCATCAATACCGGATCTTTAACACCATTACTATCTCTAGAATGTTTACACAGTAGTAAATTCAGAAGGGGGGGGGGGGGGGTGGGGGCTGAGAACACGCAATTAGGTAAATAGTTTAAAATGTGCCAGAAGAAAAGTTTCTCTACATTCTGGTCTGTGTCGACTCTGCCACCATGTCTGCTATCCCAGCTGTTTGGGTTGCCGTATTTACTTGTTGCCTGGGCGCGGGAAGAGTTGCTTTGGGGAAAATTCCTTCCGGTACGGGCGGTTGCCTTCGTTCCAGCTCTGCCTGTCGCCCCATCCTCTGCCTCGTGGCAGATAGCCGTAGGAGGGGCCGGACCTGCCAGCTCTGTTTCCACGACGGGGATGAAAATCCCCTCATGGTCTACGGAAACAGGACGTGTTGTCCGTTTTCCTGGATGGTTCCAGATTCCGGCTACTCTTAGTTTCCGCTTCTACTTCTTTGAAAAGGTAGGGGAGTTGTCCGCCGAGCATTTTTCCTTTATCCAAGGGTTTCCCTTTGATGGGCTTGGGAGGAAGAAAGAGTGTGTACTCTTTGCCATCATTATCCATGACTTTCTTGGATCGATATCGAGCAACTTCCTTACCGGCTTGAGTGGTGACTGCCTTAAAGACATTTTCGTACCGTCTGTAGCTTAAGAAGTTACTGGCAGCGGTAAACAAAGCTATGCCTTTGTCCATGCCTCTGGCTAGTGACGAGAACTTGTTCTCGGTCTGCATCCGGTTCGCCACCGGGGCGACCATTGCCAGGACCCCTAGTACCGCTTTATGGACTGTGAAGAGAGCAGCCTCAAATCTCTTCTTTTCCTCGTTTAAATGAATGCCGGCATCCATTTCTTTGACCACACTATCCGGGATACCTTTTATACCGGAAATTTGTTCAGTTATCTTGTTAATAACTTCTGCTGGTTTGAAGGTATTAAAATGACCCTTAATGGTCTCACACATCATAGTAGTCGTCTTTACTTTCTTTGCCTTTTCCAGCTGGCAACGTTTGCTGAACTTACCGCCAATCTTGGCATAAATGCCGGCGCGTTCGGTGTCAGAGTCCGACTCAGTGGATGACGAGTCGGACGAAGAGTCAGAAGATGAGTGATTCTTCTTCTTCTTGCTCTTCTTCTTCGGCTTCTTGACCTTCTTGCCCTTTGTGGCTTTGGTGAACTCGTCACCTGACGAACTGACTGGCCGCCTCCGCTTTTTAGTCTTAGCACGCGGGATCTCTACTGCCGAATCGGTTTCTTCGAAATCGGAGACGTCCTCCCAATCCGAATCAATCAGTAGGAGGTGTTGAGTTGGGTCTTTACCTTGCATTTCTCGCATCTTTTGTTCTACCAAAAGATTGACCTGACTTGTTAGGTCACCCGGGTAAGCCGTCCCATCATCACTCTCTCTATCTGAGAGTACATCGGCCCCCGGCTGTGGTGACGGGGGAGCTGTCCGGTCGGGTGATGTATCGTAGCCGGTAGGCACGCGTCCCTCCGCAGCAGCGGGCGGCGGTTTGTTTCGCTTTGTAGCCATCGGTAGTCTGGAACCAAAAAAGGATACTTATTAAACCGGAATCAACTCAACTGAACACCGAAGTGACGCCAGGTAAACCTGGGTTGAGGATCTATATGGTATTGAGTAACGTATTTACACCGTTCTCAGTACAGGCGTGGTAAGCTAAGTATTGTCATAGGTTTTTAGGTATCGAAACCAACCATACGTGGGGTAGGCTTCTAGAACCTCCCATCTCTCTGTCGGGTACATTTCTCCCACCCGCGGCTTCTGCGCCAGCAAGTTGTAGAAAATGCTACGAAACTCGGAGAAACGCCTCATTCAAAAGGGGAATCTATAAAAGAAACCCAGGATCATCCCCAACAACACCCTCTATTAGGGTCCGAAGGAATCTCCACAGGAGATGTGACCGTGCCAACATCTCTACCCGTATCAAGTCGGGTCGATAGAACCATGGAAACCATAAAGCACAAAGCAATCCTTTGTTCTATCCGTTTCAATATTTCAAATGCTAATCTAGTCCAAATTGGACATACAAAAGTTCTGAACTTTCAAATCTATATGCTATGTTGCATCATAAACAAGCTTAACCAAAATAATCACAATTACTTACAGTTATGAGCTTGCTGTAGATAAATCCTACTGGAGCAACTCACGAGTGTCCTCCGGTCGTGAGTTGTTTATGCTAATTGCTGGACCGGATGTGCTTCCCTCTCCCTAGCCTGAGGCTAGCATGAGGCTGTATACCAAGGTAAAAAATATATATCTATATATATATATATATATACATGGCTTGGCCCATTCTTGATGGCAGGTAATTATAGACATAGTGGCCATAATCGATTAACACGACCCGGGCGACTCCGGTCACCCGAGTCGTCAGAATTTCAAATCGAACACCGCGAGTAGAGTTGACAAATACACAGCTACCAGTACAAGTCCTACTTGTTGTTTTAATGCTGCTTTTTTTTAATAACCCAAATTCCCAGCTTATACAATCATAAAATACTTTAAATCCTATTTTGCTGTACTTGTATCAGTTAGTAAAAAATATTATTAAGTTTTAGATTAAGTCACCATTTTTTCCACCCCGAGCATGGAGAAGCGTATTCGTTTATTCAACCCGAGTCTGTAGGATGTGTGCGTGCGCCAAAATGTGGCTCGGGTGACCCGAGTTGATTAATCGATTATGTCCAGTGATGATTGGCAGGTCTGGGTGTGAGTGCACTCAGGGCCTGGCTCTCTGCTGAGGTAGGGGTCAATGCACACCGTGGTCAACGTCGGTAATGGCCACAGGTCAACCAGCTCTGGTGGTGGGCAGATCATTGGTGGTCATGGTAACCAGAAATGCTGAGTCCCTATTGGAGGAACTGGGAATGATGTGGCCCTATTGGTTGGTGTGAATGGCATGATCCTATACCAAGAATCCTTGTACTATATATATAATAAACCAGAGGGGCTTGGACTCTCTCTTACAATCTTACTTTTGCTTTTCGTTCTCTCTTTCAACATCATTCAGACATTACATTCAAAGTGTGTTTGTTGTCTCAGTACAGCTGGGGCTTATACCGGGTAACTTTAATGTAATAACCCAGACAGCACACAGTCGTCGGCCCGACGGCGGCCCGACGGCGGCCCGACGGCGGCCCGACGGCGGCCCGACGGCGGCCCGACGCGGAACCACCGCCCATCGGCCGACGTTGTTTCTGTCCCAACCTCCCCCGCCTATACATATACCTTAATTTAATATTCACGTATAACTCATATTTTAAATCGCTAACTTTTGAGATATTTGAAGTGTAAAAATGTAAAATTAGTTTTGGCCAGCATGTCAAAACTCTGATACCATAGGCTTCTGCAGTAACATGTTCTATTAAATTGGCTCAGTATTCACTTCTATGTGATGACAAATGCTTAATAAGTGCATCCATATCTAAGTTAGATACGTAGAATAAAGTCTTGGTTTTGAAAGTTTGATGCTTCATCAGACTATGCAGCTTTAATGACTCGACTGTGCCAACCCACATATAAGACATACATCTTTACCAAAAAGATTATAATAAATGTATAAAGGGAGTGCACGTGACGTCATCACTCAGTGGTTAGCCATCTTGGATTACACTTAATACCACCTATGGTGCCCCCTGTCTTATACCAAGAACACTACAGCCACCACTGGGCCTACCTATAGGAATGGCCGCCGAAGTATGTGGCGCCACCTAGTGGCTACTGCCCGAACCTTTCTAATTCTTTTAAATAGCATTCAAAGTGTCAAAATACTGCGCTTTTGCAATGATGTGAGGCTACATGATTAAAAAGAATGCTGATTTAAAAGAATACTTCCCCCTCCATGATACTTCCCCCTCCATCAAAAAACCCTTTTCCCCCAACTTTTAAGACCAAACTGCTCAAAACAGTCACAAATAAACTAACAAATTGGTAAATAAACACAATGTAAGCACTTCCAAGCCTTTCATATGTACTCCAATATGGCCACCGGAAGTTGTCTCGTTTCGTCATTACAACCCCTCTATAAGGTTAGGGTTCTTGATTTCTATTAATTTAGAATAAAAGTAATGTTTTGCACTGCGCGTACCGTCAAACTCAAGGCATTGTCAATGGTCGTGAGCAATGTTCATACAGAAAATACAGGAAAAGTGAAATATCTCTAAAAAGCACACCACCTACAAACAAATCGTTTGGTACACATATAGAAAACATCTTTACCAAAAACATATTAAATTTATAAGGTTAGTGACGATGCTGTTAGATGTTGACGCATGCGCAGAAGCAATGCGCACGGCTGAAATTGACAGGGTGAAACTGCGAAACATGCTTCTGCTCATTCATAGTAGGTGGCGCCACTATCAATTATGCGCGTGGAATATTTTATGTTTCCGTGTGCGTACGGGGCCCTGCACCGCGCAGGTCTCCGGTTGGCTACATGGTCGTCCCCTTTAATAAGCCGGAACCAGCGGGTCGCCCTTAGTCAATATTGGACATGTTGGACAGGCAAGAACACAGGGATCAGTGATTGATTTGCTAAACTCATTCAGCAAAGTGATTTTCACCAGGGAATGACTTGGTCAAGTCAACAATTAAAGACCAAACCGAACTTAGGTATATATTTGTTTCACACACATCTGGGTCGCTGGTAAAATAGCACGGAGGTCAGTCAGTCCACTAACAACTTGGGTACGTGCCGTGGACAGAGACTTGGGAAGTTGGAGTTGGAAGCGGTGTCAGCACATCATTTAACATGAGCGTGGAGAAACGTGTCCTCATCGATGTGGGTTTGAACGGACAAAATCGGAATTCAATTGGTGAGTTTGAGTTAACTAAGCATCCAAAATCTCAGGCTTCTCTGTGTGTTTATCATATTTGTAACAATTTGTGTGTGTTTCTTTTAGTTGTACTGATACAGTGATAAGCCATGTTCACACCTGGGCGTTAACTCGCCTCATCTAGTGCGCCTAATCTAAGTCGGCTCACATTGGTCGTGTGAACCCATGAGTTAGAGGCGGTATTAGGAGGCTGAGTCACCTCATGTAGTTCACCTCATCTAGTTCGCCTCGCGTGGTGGTTTAAATGAAGCGAACTAGCTTGAGTCGACCCATAGTGCCTGTGTGGACGGTAGCGGTTTAGATGAGGCGGATTAAGGACGTCACAGTCGAGACCTTAGTTTGTTGACTTTTCGGTAAATTTGGTCTATGAACCTGCTAGAGGTGCACATATATTTTTTTCATCATTTATTTTGAGGGTTTCACTGCACAGCAGAAGTTTTGACCGTTCCAAACCAATACGATTCAGTCATTACATATCTAGGTCGAACCCACACTCTCTCGTGCCGGCGTCGACGAACCCAAAATGGCGCTGGTTAGTCTGGACTTGCTCATGCGCAGATATCAATTTCCGCCTTAATCCGCTCCGTTTGTGGACACGACACTAGTTCGCTGCATCTAGTTCGCCTCATCTAGTTTGGCCTAAAGTTGTGGGTGTGAACACGGCTATATTGATACTCAGACTCAAGCCCCGTTCACACAGCACAACTTTAGGCCGAACTAGAGGAGGCGAACTAGGCGTCCTGTCCACACAAGCAGTACTTGGGGCGGTTTAACTTAAGGCGGAAATCGATCTCTGCGCATGAGAATGATGAGCAAGTCCATACTAACCAGTGCCAGTTTTGGTTCGTCGACGTCACCACGAGAGAGTGTGGGTTCGACCTAGATATGTATTGACTGAATCTAGGTATGCGAATAACACGGCGCTTTCACGGTACTCGCTTGTTCCACGGGCTTGCGCGGTGCACATTTGACTGTCATTTTAAGTCTCTCTTGCAACCTTTATTTTAGGACTACCAGGAATCCAACCATATCATATGGATGATTTAGTTCACATTTTACTCCACTGGTACATCCAAAAATATTTGTTGTCCGATTTATAGAAGTGACAAAATTCTTTATTCAAATTTATGTCTGTTTAAGTCACTGGAATTCTACCTGAAGGTAAGTTTTGATAATTTTGAAATTAGTTTATTTTGTTTCTTTATATACTTCTCTATATTAGGGTGTAATTTGGTGTCAATATGAGGACCGGAACAGTGCTTTTGAGGGCGGATAAAAAGGTATGTCTCTCAGTATACACGCGAAAAACGTGGCGCTTTCACGGTACTCGTGGCGCTTTCACGGTACTCACTATTCCAATTTATGTCTTCAGTCACTGGATACACATGACTCCCGCTAAAGTTTCTTGACATCTTAACAATTCTTACCCTTCATCTTCCGAATACCGGAAGTTAAGTCCGGGAGAGGACAAGCGCGCGCCAGGAGGAAGTAGCCTCCTTTGAAACTCGGCAGCGAAGTGGCAGCAGCGAGTTGGAGGAGGCTACTAAAGGTAAGTTATAGGAGGATTTATTTCAAGATTGGTGAATGAAAACTTATTTACTTGGGATTGTGAAATCAACCTGAGTGTGTGAATATAATTATGTATTAGTTATTATGTACTAAGTGCCTGTGTTGTCGTTTCAGAACGACCAGTAAGACTGCGAGACCAGTGCTTGGCACATCTCGGCCGTTCGATCAAAGCTGCTGGCTAGAATTGACGGAGTGGTCGCATTACTGACGGTTGAAATACCAGAATAGACGGTTGAAATAACGGAAAATAATGGCAAGAATGATGTCGGTTGAAGACAAGCCACCGGCTCCGCTACATTGTATGAGTGATTCGGAGAGTGAGGCGGCGGAACCGCAGAGGTTAGCCAAAGCTAAACCGCGAAAGAAATTGGCGGGAGAAAAGTCTAAGACGCGCACAAAAAGGGCGACGTGGGTCAGGCTAGTGTGGTGTGTAGCACGGCTAGTATACCGGTGTTACCTCCAGACCCTGACATGTCAGCTGTAAAGAAAATGTACGAAGAAATGTTGGCGCTAAGAGATGAAGCGAAGGGTTTTCACGAAGATTCAGAACGCCTTCGTGAAGAGTGGCGTGTTGACCGTGAATCCGAAGTAGGTCAGGATGGCGGTCGTGAGGCGTATCTGGGTTATGAAGTCGAAACAGAGGCTTATGTACGTCAAGATGGCGGTGACAGTGTGTGGGCGGATTACGAGCCAGTGGACAGTGATCAAGGAACTCATAATTGGGAGGAAGACGAAGTTGATTCGATAGGCTCATTAAATACGGCAGAACAAGTGGCAGCATTAAAATCTGGGGTGCTTGCGCTAAAACCACAGGTGCCGGTTGTGTTGGAAGCTAGTACGAGCAAAGCGTCGCCGTTCGAGAGCTTTAGGATTCCGCAGCCGCCAATGGCGCAGGACCTGCCCAAGGTGACAGTCACACCGAATAATAACAATAACAATACAACTCAACGTGTGGAAATTAAACCTAGACGGGAATTTAGGTTAGATACGAACCTGCAGAAGGGAATGTTGTTGACAGCTTCAAGAGACCTACAAGAAGGTAAAGAAGCCGGTGACCCCTCGGATTACAATTAGTGAAAGTATGGTGGGTGCCATCCAGCACTATTATGGTGGCCCCAATGAGGGTGCACAGAAACATTTGAAGACAATTAGGGAAATTTCCCGCATGTATACAGGATTAGCAGACGTGCCATCCGCGAGGGTACAGGTGTTAAATGAAGAAATACGATTCGCTGAGAGCAGGAAGGAGGGTGAGAATGCGCTTCTCACGGCTTCTAAAGGCATAGTGGGGGTGCTTACGGCCATCGCACCCACTATGGATATTATACTAAAAAGGGGCTCGGCTGACCCGGAGTTGGATGGACAGGCAGTGAACATGTTAAATGCCATAAAGTTAGTGGTTGCTACTCACGCACAGATGAAACTGGATCGAAAGCTAAGTGTTCGGAAGGTAGTACATTCCCAGTTGGGGAAGGAACTCATTAAAGACAAAAGGAATGTGTATGGCAACCTACCGGAGGCAACTGAGTTCTTGCTGGGTGAAAATCTAGGAGAAAGAAACAAACAACTCCTAAAATCGGTGAAAGCGTCTGATAATTGCATGAACACTAATCTGGCATACAGAGGAAAGAGAAGGAACCCCTTCGAACATCAGGGAAGATATGGCGGTCCTTACAACAAACAATTCAGGAGCGGCAGATTCAGAGCCCGAGGGACGAGAGGAAACCAGGCCTGGGGAGGTAGGCCGCTACAACCGGGGAGGAAGTTTGGTAGGACGGCTGACGATTACTCCCACAACAGTGTCCCGTCTTTCCCGAGAGGGGGGGCGTGGCTGTGGAAACAATAACCGGGGTTTTCAGAAGTGAGGCACCCTGTCCAGGTGGGTGGCTCCACAGAGCTGATTAAGGGTAAGAAACCATTAGATAGCTTTAAAGCAGGCAATATAACTAATGCGCTTAAAAACTGTCAAAAAACTATGAATAAAGGATTTTATAATTCGTGTAGTAGTTTAAAACGATTCCTTTGAAAATACCCCGATACACATTAAGCGAGCCGTTTCCATCATCACCCCTGGATAGGACGGAATGGAAGTCTACAGTAAATGAAGAAGTCGAGTATTTTTAATAAAGAAGGGAGTCCTGTTGGAGGTGCGTCCAGTACAGGACCAGTGGATCTAAAATATTTTCCTTAGACCAAAGCCAAATGGAAAATTCCGTATGATCCTGGACTTAACGGAATTGAATAAGATAATTTATTATGAACATTGCAAAATGTTTAACCTAAAGACAGCACTAGACCTATTGGATGTAGATATGTGGATGGCGAGTGCGGATTTAACGGATGCTTATTATTCGTTAAATATAAAGAAATCACAAAGAAAGTACTTCAGATTTCATCTAGGAAAGAGTTTACTCGAGTATCAGGTCCTGCCAAATGGGTTGGCGCCAGGACCACGCATTTTTACAAAATTGCTCAAGCCTATCTATTCGGAGATGGGGGAAAGGGGACATGTTTGTTTCCCATATTTGGATGATAGTTTTGTCATAGGACGTACATATGGGGATTGCTTGACAGCGATTACAGATTTGGTAGTTATGTTTGAAACATTAGGGTTCAAGGTTAACCGAGAGAAATCTGTATTAACACCTACCCGGTGCCTAACATTTTTGGGGTTTGATATCAACTCAGAGAAAATGACAGTTTCCCTAACAAAAGACAAGGTGGAAAAGTTAACTTTAGTAATAAACCAAACCTTAGGAGAAGATTTCCCGAGCATCAGGCAGGTGGAGGGATTAGTAGGGCTGTATGGTTGGCCTATTCCCGGCAGTAGAGTACTCTGGGGAACTCTTTTATACAATTAAGAAAGGGATTATGAATTGGGGGGGGGGGGGGGGGGGGGGGGGGAGGGGGGTGGGGGGGGGGGGGGGGGGGGGGGGGGGGGGGGGGGGGGGGGGCGGGGGGGGGGTCTAAAAAGAACCAAAGGTGAATTTGATGACAAAATGTGGATTTCAGAGGAAGGGAAGTCAGACATTTATTGGTGGACAAAGAATATGAGATGACCAAGATGGATAAGAAGGGAAGAACCGAAGGTCGAACTGCTGACAGATGCTTCCCTAATGGGATGGGGGGCGCATACGAAAAAAAAGCAGACAGGAGGGCATTGGCATCCTCAAGAGCTAGCACACATTAACGTGTTGGAACTTAAGGCTATTTATTTTGGACTGAAAAGCTTATGCAGGATAGAGAATACTCATATCAGGATAAGGACAGATAATACTACAGCCCTAGCGTATATAAAAAATATGGGGGGCACAAAATCAGAAGATTGCTTAGTAGAAGCAATAAAGGTTTGGGAATGGGCAGAAGCGTCTAACAACTGGTTAACTATCACTCACATACCGGGTGTGGAGAACGTCTTGGCAGATCTACGGTCGAGAAAGTTCTTAGACCATTTGGAATGGAAGTTAAATGAAAACATTTTTAACAGGTTACGTGAACAGTGGGGAACGCCCAATGTAGATATGTTTGCGTCTAGACTTAACGCCCAGTTAACAAAGTATGTGAGCTGGGAGCCAGAACCAGAAAACTGGAAAACAGATGCATTCTCCTTTGACTGGGGTAATAATAATTTTATTTATTGCTTCCCACCGTTCAGCCTCATCCCCAGAGTTGTACGGAAACTCCGAAAGGACGGGACGCGGGCGATTGTAGTCGCCCCACACTGGCAGGCACAACCGTGGCACCCACTGCTACAGGAAGAGTCCGTGGAGCAACAGCACTTCCCGAAGAAAGAGGGAAACCTTTCTGGGACAGGGCCCCAAAAAATAGGAAAATCAGACGTGGATCTAAGCAATATAAGATTGACGGGGTACCTCTTCTGGCCAGGACTTTGCAAGGGTATGAAGTAGACAACAAAACCCTACAATATTTTAAATTTACGTGGAGAGATTCGACAAGAAAGAGTTATCATGCCCACATAAATAGATGGGCCTTATGGGCATTAGAGAAAGGGATAAAAGTATTAAATCCCAAAATTGCTGATGTATTACGTTATCTACGCACATATTTTGAGACAGGTGTAGGTTACGGAGCGTTAAATGTAGCACGATGTGCACTGAGTGTAATTTTACCACGGTCCCAGGGAAAAACAGTTGGTGAACATTACTTAGTTAAGTGGTTCTGTAAGAGCTGCCATGAGCAGAGACCTCCACAACCCAGATACGACAGTTTCTGGAGTGTGGAGGTAGTACTAAATTGGATTCTCAAGCTCCAAGGTAATTCTCAGTTAAGTTTAAAGTTATTGTCATATAAACTGGTTGTTCTATTGTTACTGGTCTCATCACAGAGAGGTCAGACGATTTTAAATCTGAATATAGACAGATTGAAAGTTGAGGACAGTTCTATAGTGTTTAAGATGAAGACGTTACTGAAACATAACCAATTGGGTCAACCGCTTGACTCGGTGAGGTTTTACGAATATGCGGAAAATAGACAAATCTGTGTAGTAAAAACATTAAAATGTTATGTGTCAAGGACAGAGAAAGTAAGGGGGAAGAATACTCAATTATTATTATCTTACATAGGGCCACATGGGCCCATTTCTAGGGCAACCCTGGCCCGTTGGACTATCGAGGTGCTGAGGTTAGCAGGGATCGACACTACAAAATATAAGGGCCATAGCACCAGAGGAGCGTCGGCATCCTCGGCGAAGGCCATGGGAGCAAATCTAAACGCAATCATGCGGAATGCTTCCTGGAGGGACAGTGCGAGTTTTCCTAAGTATTACCATAAATCGATTGAGGACCCTGGCGAGGTACAGAGGACGATCCTGAGCAGGACAGTCCGGAGAACTTAGACATAAAATAAGGACGATAAACGTAGATAGGTTTAGTTAACAGATAAATGCCTATGAAACTAGACTCAAGAGAGGGCTGGATAATTACAGTTTTAAAAAACAGCTTGTCTAGAGACGGATGTAGGTTTTTTAAGAAATAATGATTACGGTTGGAAAGAATGTAAATTCTGAAGGAAACAAGAAAAAATAAAAGAGCCCCAGTTGGGATCAATGAAAACAATTTATACATGTCTTAGAAATGGCTGAAACAGTTGGTTTGATTAAATAAAAGCCTAAATTACTGAAGGTTACTGTAAATTAACCAGGTTAAGCACGGGTGTTATAATGATACAAAACAAAATCGATGCAAGAAAGAGCAGGGAAAACAGTAAGAATTGGAAGAAGTAAGGGAAAAGAGTCAGAAAGAAGGTCGGTACACAAAAAAAACATGCTTCAAAGACTCTCCCCGGATACTTAACTTCCGGTATTCGGAAGATGAAGTAAGAATATATTAGTTATACTAGACTTACTTGTAAGTTGACGTATTACTAGGATTCTTACAAATCTACAAATACGAAGGTAAGGATCAGGGGCCCGCCCTCCCACATCTATATGTTGAAGGTACAACCCGTTAACTCGAGTATAAAGATATAAGATCATGGGTTGACTGGAAACTATAGGAATAGCTAGGGAGATAGGGACCTGATCCTGGTTTTAGGTTTTTTGCTTACCTCCAACTACGAAGACTGAGGCTACTTCCGGCCTGCGCGAGCTTGTCCTCTCCCCTGATCCTTACCTTCGTATTCGTAGATTCGTAAGAATCCTAGTAATACGTCAACTTACAAGTAAGTCTAGTATAACTAATATATTAGTTTATTTTGTTTCTTTATAGACTTATCTATATTAGGTTGTAATTTGGGGTCAATTTGAGGACCGGAACAGTGATTCTGAAGGCAGATAAAAAGGTGTGTCTGGTAAAAATAGTGGACTGACATGCCATCCTTGAGATGGGTCACAAAATTCAGCTGGTTTTCCATGGAAACAATGGAACAAAATTACCCATAAAAAAACGTGTTAGAAAGTGTCACAACTTCCTTGATAATTGTCACAGGATAATGATTTATGTATCATTAGAAAGGACTTTACAATACCTTTGCAATGATGCATTTTATGTTGGAATCTGTTAACTTTGAAATTGTTTGTCACATACCTACTGAATCGTATTGTTTTGGAAAGGTCAAAACTTCTGATGGGCAGTGAAACCCTAAAAATAAATGATGAAAAAAATATCTGTGCACCTCTAGCCAGTTCATAGACCAAATTATATTATATAGTGTGACGTGCTTAATCCGCTTCAAGTAAACTGCTACCGTCCACACAAGCACATCTATACTACCTCGAGAGGTGGTTTAGTTGAAGCAAACTAGATGAGGTGACTCAGGCTTAAGTCGCCTCAGCGTAGTGTCCACACGACCAATTTGAGTCGAACTAAAGGAGGCAAACTAGTTAAGCCGACTTAACTCACCAGTGTGAACGGGGCTATGGTTTCACCCCGTACTTCCTACTAGTACTACTAGTACTAGGCTACAACAACTACGGGGTGATCTTTTATCTAACAGACTAAATCAGTATATATAGAATAGAGGCAGTGTACGTGACGTCATTACTCAGCGGCCAGCCATCTTGGATTACAAGCACCCTCCCTAGCCATGTTGTGAATGCATGCAGATGCAGTAAAACAGAGTTTTCTTGTGTTATGGGAGGTTCTGGGCAGTTTACACCCAATGTGTTTACTTACAGCACTTTAGCAACAGCTTCTGAGGCCAAACTGTGCAAAACAGTGACAAATAAACCAACGCATTAGTAAATAAGCACAGGGAAGGCAGTTGCAAGCCTTCTGTATGTAATCCAATGTGGCCACCGAAAGTTGTCTTGTGACGTCATTACACCCCCTCTATAAACATTACATAGTGATACTCATAGTCACTTGATAATAGTGGTAGTAGTTTCAAACCTATGTTCAGATTAGGAAAATTCACGATAGAAAAGAGAGGATATGTTAACATGTTTATTTCTCCATAAGCTGATAAGATCATATTTTAATATGTGAACCAAATAGAGGAAGTCTATTTTTAATAGGAATATGCATAATACATAATTAATATCATTTGTTTGTTTGTCCATTATATAGCATTGCTGTCCTAAAGAAAAATATTCAATAGTAAGCATATCATTTCAACTTCCTCCCCAGGCGCCCAATCAGGTCCCAGTCCCTCTCCTGACCCTGTGATTCTCTAATGAGAGTAATGGCCATTTTTTTTAATGAATATTTCCACAACGTACCTCCTAGTTTAGAGCAGAAGATAAACAGCTGGAGCTACAATGGTACTTTTAAAATGTGCTAATGGTATTTTGAAGATTGAAAATCCAATCGAATGCTGTGTTTCATTTCTTTGCTCCTTGGCAAGGACAGGCACACGGCATAAAAATTTAGAATACTTTTTTTTCTTATCTGACTGGTCTAGAATTAAATAGCCTAATTTAAAGATAAAAACACTTCTTAGTTTAAAAATAAAAATTCACCATGGAAAAAGTTATTGCGATTTGAAGTTGAAAATAATGATGTTTTTTTTTTTTACTGTTCTCAGTTTTAGAATTTAAGGATTCCCCATTGAATAAAATAATGATTTCTATGGCACAGTAATTACCAGGGTTACTCCTTATTTGTAAGGACAACACCACGAGGACTAAGACACAACTGGCTTCATTCTTGGTTCACATTACCCACCCGTCCACATGACTTCACTAGGGTTCGATGCTCTCGCGGCATGATTCGCCACCCGCGATACTATACTCCACTATTGACGATAGTAAACTCACATATATTACATCTCTCCCTTTTTTCCCCTTTTTTTTTTGTATATCTATACATATATATCACACTGTGCCATCTTGTTGGTAATAGGTATGTTATAATATCGATAATAATTAATATTGCCCATTTTCCATCACTGTTTGAAGTAAATGCGATATCGTATTCAATTAAAAATACATAATCATCATAAAAGTAATACATTCATAATTGGTGTGAACAATGTTACATGTTGTCAAGTAGTGAGCACAGAAATTTCTTAAGACTAACAATTTGTGTATGATTATTGTTTAATTCTATATCATTAACATGTTATATATATATTTTTTTTTATGCTGTGTTTATACTGTCCATAGCATGTAAGCTTGAGTGCTCGGGCTTCTTTTCAGTGCTGGCCAGTTGTAGTAGTGGTTTAATCTTATCACACAGTAGGAGGTGATAAGATGTTTTTGTTTCTCACACAGTAGCAGGTACATGGTGATTATTTAGTACCTGTAGATGTGTGAGCTTGTTTTGTGTTGGGGTTGGCTATCCAAGGACGATCCGAAATAGGGAAAGACTGCTAGGTAGCTGTTAGGCGTGGCAGTTAAGTGTGTTCTTGGCTCGTAGATGTTTGAGCTTGTTTTGTGTTGGGTTTGGCTATCCAAGGTCGATCCGAAATAGGGAAGGACCGTTAGATAGCTAATGGTTTTAGTTCTAAGTGTAGGTGTTATTGGTTTTATTTTCTGATCACCCTTGTAGTGGGTGCAAATAGTATATTAGTTTTTTGGTTTTTGTTTTACTACTACTTATGAAATAGGCTACTCTACATTTACAGGCTTGTACATAGTTTGTATCTGTTCGTTATTTACTGAGGGTGGTCCAGATTACCCCCTTGGGGCAGCCCAGTTTGTGGGCTGTGACCTATCACATGCCCTTCATAAGTGTTCTTCAGCATTTATGTCGATTCTTAATAACCATTGGTAATTATATATTTTATTTGAAATATCACATTGCTTAAATAAGTCAAGTAACAAAATAATCATTTGCGATTAATGAACAGTGTTTTGGAAACAATCATCGAAACTTAGAGTGATGGGTAACAATGTATGAGTCAGACTCACGAAAATAGGCCAATTGGGGAAAGTTGTTGGCGTCGAGCATTGGATGTCGGCGTCGGTCAGTATAATTATAGTTTAGCATTGACATAGGTGTTGGAAAGTCATTAAATTTATCCTGAATGTAAAGGTAGAGAAAATACAACAACCTTATTTGTTTCTAGGATAATTTAATATAAAACGAAGAAATGCACAACACTTTAAGAAATGTGGCGCCAACATCTGTAAAAGTTGTCGGCGTCGAGCATTGGATGTCGGCGTCGATCGGTATAATTATAGTTTAGCATTGACAGAGGTGTTGGAAAGTGATTAAATTTATCCTGAATATAAAGCTAGAGAAAATACAACAACCTTATTTGTTTCTAGGATAATTTAATATGAAACAAAGAAATGCACTACACTTTAAGAATTGCGATGCCGACATCTTAAATTTACCACCAATTGGCCCATTTTCATGAGGCTGACTCATATACAATGTGTTGGGTATAATGTATCTATATTAATCCTTTGAGTCATCTGGTAGCCAATTCTGCAATAAAGAATTGATATGTATACATATTAATGATGATAACAAGTGTAACAGTTTAGTCATTATATTTACCAATGGCGTATGGTCGGTTTCAATAATTACTTGCTTTCCATAAACATACTCGTGGAATTTCACCCACCCGAAGCATATTGCTAATAACTCTTTTTCGCTGAATTTACGACACGACAAGGGAACTGGGTATAAAGCGGAATTTATTGAGCGCCCGCGGCAACAAGTAACATACAATACAGTCAGTGGGCTATATACAGATAAAGTAGTAATAGTCGTTGAGAAGCAAAGTAAGGCTAACTATTCTTATGCGAGCTAAGAGTACAATGGTGTGATGAGTAAGATGTCTAAGCGGTGCGTGCGAGTGGTTACATGTGCGGAGTAGGTTTCGGGCTGAGGTATGGTAGTTCCCGAGGTTGTAGTGGAGTCAGCTGTGGGTCAGTTAAGAGTTCAATCCGGGAAGTTAGAGTGAATCAGGGCCTCTCAACCTTACGTGTATTATTGTAGGTGTGGGTGGGCGGCTGAGAACGTGGTGTTGGCTGGTTCGGCGTGAGGAGGAGAGTGGCTAAGACTGTGGAGGGAGGCTCCTTTTAACCTGCTGGTCGGCCAGGTCTCGGGAGGGTGTGAAAGCGGTTTTCGGGAGGCTGGAAAGGGGGTTTGTGGTTCGAATCCTTGGTGTGGGTGGGGGGGGGGGGGGGGCGAGAGAAGGGGGGGGGGGGGGGGGGGGAAGAGCGCTGGGAGGGGTTCGGAGCCGTGGAGGGTGTGAAAGCTGGCCGGGAGATGAAGGGGGGAGTGGCTGAGAGGCGGGGGGGCGGGGGAAGGGAGGGGGGTGTGGAAGCGGGTGGCAGAGGAGTTTGGCATGTTGGGGGAGGGGGAGGAAGCGGCTTAATCCGTCCCCGTGTCGTGCGCAAATTAACCATGTTGCTTCTCCAACATGTACAATGGGAGACACGTGTACCGGTACCTACCCCATGGCGTATTAAATGTACACAGCTCTGAACTCTGTTTATATAATTCAATCTGCCAATAGCCACTATTGGCGTCTAAAACAGAAAAATACTTCGCATTAGCAATCTTTGAAATCACCTCTTCTATAGTTCTTGTAGGATATGGTGTGCGCAGTATGGCCTTATTTAATTTAGTATGGTCGAGGCATACCCAAATTTTCTTTGGCTTTTTTACTATGGTGATAAAACTT
This sequence comes from Branchipolynoe longqiensis, assembly GCA_030323885.1. NCBI lineage: Eukaryota > Metazoa > Annelida > Polychaeta > Phyllodocida > Polynoidae > Branchipolynoe > Branchipolynoe longqiensis. The sequence goes on from CM059186.1 coordinate 41,270,193, forward strand.
ACCCATGGGGTGGGTTCCATTTGCGGTACAACGACACCTAAGTTTATCATTTTGTCTAATTCTTCTTTGACTTTATCTGATATAGCATGAGCGATTCACCATGGCGGGTCTACTGATGGGGTGACATTATTGTCAATAAATATGTTCGCGTTAGTTTTAATGGTACCCAACCCTTCAAATACGTCACAATATTTCTTTACCAGATTGTTTGCTTCATTGTTGACTGCAATCAGCTCATCTGTTGTAGCCTGTACTGTTTTCTCGCGACTTGAGCATTGCCGGTCTGTCCTCCCACGCTGGACGCGAGCTTGGCTTGCACACTTGATGAGTTGCAGTTCTACGCAGGCGTTCCTTCCCAGGATTGGTGTTCAGTCTGCTCTAACTTGAAAACACATATCGACACCTTCCACTTCAGCGTGGATTTCTCCCTCGGGGACGATACACTGACCCGAGAAAGTGATGAGACAACTTTTAGATGGATGAAGCACGGTGTTACATAGCTTCAAATAAATGTTCTTGGGTGTTATATTCGCCTGGGATCTGGTATCAAGTTTTAAATCGATGTATTCATCTTGCAGCTGCACTGTTGTAAACCCATAGTTTGCTTTTGTTGTCAGGGGGGAGTGACATTTTCCCAATGTACAGTTTGTCGTCATCGTCATCGGATTCTTCATGTGCTGTCTCTCGCTGTATATCGTCTACTTCTACTTCATGTACATATCACCGGTTATTACCCTTAGCCCTGCAAACTTTCTGAAAGTGTCTGACTTTCTTGCAATAGAGACTGTTTATCCTTGGCATGGCATTGGTTGGGTGGGTGACTGTACTCACACCTGTTGCACTGTATCTTCGGCTGTGTGAATCTTGGCTGGTGCTCTGTGTCTGCACGACCACGTGGCGTCATTGGGGTTCGATGCTCTCGCAGCATGACTCGCCGCCCGCAATACCATACTCCACTATTGACGATATTAAACTCACATATATTACATGTACAACCTACAATATGTGTTTAATAATTTAATTTACATGTATGGTTTTAACTACTTCTGGCAATTTGTAGGGAAAAGATGCTTTCCCTGGCAACATATGATGAACTTTAAAGTGCCGCAGTACACATATTGTAGGTTGTACACATAAATATTAAGGAGTAACCCTGGTAACTACTTGTCTTGTACATTTTTAGTGTGATCTGGCATGCTGGTTGCCATAGAAATCATTATTTTATTCAAGGGGGTATCCTTAAAGTCTAAAACTGAGACCAGATCTGAAATCTGCACCCTTGAATGCATATATGTGCTAATTTTCATGTGCTAGCTTCATCTAGTTTACCTGAAAAAGTTGGCATAGTTGGTGCCTTATTTACTTCACTTGCCTTACTATAATAACTACAGAAACCCGTAATTATTTACAACTTCAAATCGCAATAACCTTTCCGTAGTGAATATTTTTGTTTTAAACTAGAAGTGTTTTTATCGGTAAATTAAGCTCTTTATCCTGACCTGGAGCCTCCTTGTGCCATGCTAATTTAATGTTAAGTTGAGACTTCTTCAAGCGAGTCCCTGACCAGACGGGATGGCCGAATGAGTTAGAGCATCCGTCTCACGTGTTGGTAGATCGTGGCGTCGTGGGTTCGAACCCTGGTCGAGTCAAACCAATGACTTAAAAATTGATACTTGTTGCTTCCTAGCCTGGCACTCGGCATTATTAGGATAGGGCAAGGACTGGTTGGCTCAGTCAGGATAATGTGACTGAGTGGGATATCAGGTCATGGTGCTGGCGGCCTGGTCTTCTAGTGGGGCAGCACTATAAAGTCACCATGAGTGCGCACTGTCACAAGTCGGTACCCCTCCTGATATGACCTTAGATGTTGCTAGGACATAAAACAACAAACAAACAAAAAAATCAAGCAAGTCCCACCACATCTTTTATTAAATTTTTAATAAAATGATCGTTTTGAGGTTAATTTCAAATATTTAATTATCTTTGATCTTTTAATTATCACTCACTTCGTCTACCTCATCTTTCTTCTTTGAAAAGGATCAAGAATCCATTTTTTTTGTGTTATCTTCGATTGGAATGAAAACGAATATGCCTAGGTTTTTTTTTTTTAAAGCAAATATTTATTTATTTTTAAATACTTCATTATTGAAATCCAATGGTGCCAGTGTCATGTAAGAGAACACATCCTTATGTTACGGAACTCTAATTGGCTTGGTCAGTTTATAAGGAATAATAGACATGCATGAGATTATCTCTGGTAGTTTGGGGCTGGTTCTTAGATCTTACCTGGAGCTGGTATCTGGCATATTTGCATGCCGGAAGAATGAGAGTCGGGTGAAAGCTTCACTTCCTGTATTGAGCTTGATTTTGACTCTTTGAGAGTATCTTTGATTATATTTCCGATTAATTTAATAAACTAAAGAGGCATGCTCTTGGCTCTGCTGCACCTGTCGACGACTGACTTCGAATGTTGTGCGAGTATAACTTACTCGGGATGCTTCAATTTTCATGTACGCTTATCCAAATTTAGATATTAAAGCTGCATAGTCCGGTGGTTGGGATTTCTACAGCCCCCGCCCCCCGCCATAAAAAAACGATGATTGATCTTTATTTAACATATTTCAAACGGTTAACTTTTTAAGTGAAAATGTGCTAAATGCACAGTCCGATGGTTTGAATTTCTATTGCCCCCCCGGCTCTTAAAAAAAGGATATGGTCTTTCTTTAACTTATTTTAAATGGTTAACTTTGAAGATATTTTAAGTGAAGATATGCTAAATTAAATTTTAGTGTGCACGTTAAAATTCGAAACCATAACCTTCAGTAGTATCATGTTCTATTAAATTGACTTAGTATGCCCTTCTATGCAGCAATGCATACTTAATAAGTGCACCAATATTTAAATTGGATATAGATGTAGGATCAAATCTAGATTAATTAGTGCTTTGGTTTTGAAAAGTTTGTGCATTCAACGAACTACGCAGCTTTACTTATACATTCGGGGAAAATAAGGATAGTCAGTGTTTGTACAGAGTTGGATTACCCGACTTTCGTCGGATATTCACGTATTTGTCGGATAAAGTCAGATTTTCGACAATTTTGCATTATGTTTGGACGAATCCATCAGATTTTGTCCAAAAATAATGCAATATTATTTTAAGTACTGGAGGAAAACTAAGATTTTGGTTGCACAAATGGCCATTGTTCAGATACTGTAATCTTTAAAATCCCTTGCCTTACACAAGTAGGGTTTTAATTTCTGCCTTGGTACAAACACTAGATAGTGCTGATCCTAATTGAAGGTTGACATTGTTTTGTTCTGGTGTAGCAAGAACTCTTTAATGTGGTTACAAGTATCTGTCTGCACACATGCGTCATTTGTTCATAAGTTTTCCGGTCTGTTTGTGAAGGGTCTTTTAGTTAGCTGGCTTAGTTTATTTCCATGATTTGTGCACGTTCTTACTGTCAGTGGTGGCTTAGGTTTGTTTTCTATCGTTGCAATGCTTAATGCTACGTGTGATTGCTGCATCTTAGATACTCACCGAAAGGAAGCCATGGGATCTACAGCACATAAGAAGGAAGGTAAGTCGTGAAATTTAGTGGGAGTGGATCTAATGATAGGCACGCCAGGTCCTTTGTGGTCACGTGATAAAGTTAGCACCTGTGCAGTTTTTACTAACGGGTAAGATGTATAGCATCAACAAGGAATCAGCAGCTTTTCTTCCTTTCTCTTGTGCGATTGACCATAAACTACTGCTACATAGTGTTACAAATTAAACTGATTAGAATACTTTTAAAATGATCTAAACTACACCAAAACACGGGAGAGTGCCACCCCTCACATCCAAGCCGACAGCTCACCCTATCTCCAGCCACCGCACCCATTACTCAGACTGCTGGTGGGGTCATGCAGTCATGCCTCAGACTGCTCGTGGAGTCATACCTGGAACTATCTCCAGCCACCGCAGTCATGCCTCAGGCCGCCGCTGGGGTCATACAGTCATGCCTCAGACCCCTGGCGGACTCATACCTGGAACTATCTCCAGCCACCACAGTCATGCCTCAGACTGCTGGTGGGCTCACACAGTCATGCCTCAGACTGCTGGCCGACTCATCCCTGGAACTACCTCCAGCCACCACAGTCATGCCTCAGACTGCTAGTGGGGTCATGCAGTCATGCCTCAGACTGCTGGCAGAGTCATGCCTCAGACCCGCCGCCGCCGCACCTGTGCTCCCACCGCAGTCATGCCTCAGACTGCTGGCGGTGTCGTGCCTGGAACTACCTCCAACCACTGCAGTCATGCCCCAGACTGCTGGTGGGGTCACACAGTCATGCCTCAGACTGCTGGCGGACTCATCCCTGGAACTACCTCCAGCCGCCACAGTCATGCCTCAGACTGCTACTGGGGTCATGCAGTCATGCCTCAGACTGCTGGCGGAGTCCTGCCTCAGACCCGCCGCCGCCGCCGCACCTGTGCTCCCACCGCAGTCATGCCTCAGACTGCCGGCGGTGTCCTGCCTGGAACTGCCTCCAACCACTGCAGTCATGCCTCAGACTGCTGGTGGGGTCACACAGTCATGCCTCAGACCGCTGGCGGACTCATCCCTGGAACTACCTCCAGCCACCGCAGTCATCCCTCAGACTGCTGGTGGGGTCATGCCTCAGACTGCTGGTGGAGTCATGCCTCAGACCCGCCGCCGCCGCACCTGTGCTCCCACCACAGTCATGCCTCAGACTGCCGGCGGTGTCCTGCCTGGAACTGCCTCCGACCACTGCAGTCATGCCTCAGACTGCTGGTGGGGTCATGCAGTCATGCCTCAGACCGCTGGCGGACTCATCCCTGGAACTACCTCCAGCCACCGCAGTCATGCCTCAGACTGCTGGTGGGGTCATGCAGTCATGCCTCAGACTGCTGGCGGACTCATGCCTCAGGCCCGCCGCCGCTGCCCCTGTGATTCCGGCGCAGTCATGCCTCAGACTGCCGGCGCTCTCATGCCTCGAACTATCCCCAGGCACCGCAGTCATGCCTCAGACAGCTGGCGGAGTCATGCCTCAGACCCGCCGCCACCTCCCCTGTGCTCCCACCGCACTCATGCCTCAGACTGCCGGCGGTGTCGTGCCTGGACCTACCTCCAACCACCGCAGTCATGCCTCACACCGATGCTGGGGTCATGCAGTCATGCCGCAGACTGCTGGCGGAGTCATGCCTCAGACCTGCCGCTACCACCCCTGTGCTCTCACCGCAGTCACGCCTCAGACTGCCGGCGGAGCCCTGCCTGGAACTATCTCCAGCCACCGCAGTCATGCCTCAGACTGCTGGTGGGGTCAAGCAGTCATGCCTCGCCTCAGGCCCACCACCACCCCCGTCACCCACCCCCGTCACCCACCCCCGTCACCCACCCCCTCACCCACCTCACCTATCTCAACCCCCCCCCCCCCTCAGGGACGCGGGCATACCTAAGGCCCCCCAGCCACCCTCGACACTCCCACCACAGTCATACCTCAGACTGCTGGCGAAATCATGCCTCGACCCGCTATCATACAGGAAAATTTAGATAAACAAATAATATAAAAGGAAAATAAATAAGCTGCAGGTGAAAGGTGTGCACGATAAGGAGTAAAGGGTAAGAGCTCTCCCGGTGCGTGCGAAGGAGGGGCGAATAGCATATAAACAAACCAGAAACTGCACTTCAGCCCAAGGCAATCCCAATTCAAATCAGATGTAGCGAACACTGCAAATTGAAGCGACTAACAGATAGCAAAATGCAGGAAATGATCGTGATTATTGGAGACTCCAACCACCCACCTGAAGGAGCTACACCACAACACACCAAAATACAGAGAAGTAATAGTCTCTGTGCCAGGAGCAACTATTGCCAGGATAACAAGTGCTGTATGCAGGAAGTACACAAACAACACTCCACCAGGACAAATATACCTCATGGCTGGAATCTGTGACCTAACAAAAAAAAGTGGGCCACAGAGATCTATGACCAGCATTTAAGTCCAAGAAGACACTCATGGAGCACATGGAACAGGAATACAAACAAGCTCTGACACACTCAGCACTAACAAAGATGCCAGTAATCTGCAAACTCATGGGCATGGACATGGAAATGTACTGTGGCCACGAAAGAAACCAGGAATACCAGAGACTGGTAGATGAATGCATACCGGAAATAAATGCCTATATCCACCACCTAAATGCTAACAAGATAGAGGGTGTAGACATCCCTAGATATTCAAACTACATCCACAAGACAAAGCATGGGAAGAGATCGGCACGGTATGGCATTGGCATGACTGACGAAATCCACTACAATGACGATTATGCAGGAATCGTTGCTGCCAGGCTGTCCAAGAGCATCGAGGAGAACTGGGAAAGCACAAAACGGGTAATAAGCGCAGTGACTTACACAACTGCCCACCAGAGGGAGATGCGTGTGCTGCATGCACCAGCACACACACACCCCCACACACACACAAGCAATCAATCTAACTAAAACTAAAAATTAAAATTCGCGAAATCAAGCAACCACTCACCGAAAAACACAAATAAATATGGTAGAAGAAATTGAATGCAAGCTGGGGAGGGGCACACACTTTGCCCACCTAAACTGCCAGAGTGCATCCAACAAAATTGACACAATAAAAATATTATATATAATCTATTATATACATATAAACGCTCGGAGAAAATCTTGACATACTGACACTGTCAGAAATATGGTTCATTGACAACCACAAAAACAACACCCTTAACATAGATGGATATAGGCTTGTACGTAATGATAGACAGCAAAATAACACTAAACCAAACAAAAAAGGCTGGAGGTGTTGCCGTTTACTTCAAAGACACCAACATTCTAGATCCTGAAGCACTAATAACAACTAACTTATCAAATGAACACATAGAACTACTATGGTGCCTAATAATAGATGAAAAGCAAGCAAATATAGCCATAGCAAGCCTCTACAGACCTCCATCAGGGGAAATTGAACTTTTCATTGAAGCCCTAGAGAAGAGCATAAACACCATAAAAAAAACTGACAACGGCAGAAATCTTCATACCAGGAGACTTTAATGTAAATTACAACAGCAATGATAAAACAAACTAATGCTGCAAACCATCTTAGGCCTACAACAGCTCATCACTGAGAAAACAAGGCTAAGTAAAAACAGCACAACAATTGACCTAATATTAACCAACTCAAACCACGACACTAAATGGGGCACCAGGAGCTGTGGTATAAGTGATCATGAGCTAATATATTTAACAAGGAAAAAACTAAAAAGCACAAATCACTATGAATATAAGATGGGCAGGTCCCTAAAAAACTACTCAGAAGATGCATTAAAAAATCATCTGTACCAAAACATAAACATCACACAAAACAGAGATGATGTTAACATCTATTGGGGCAACATCATCACAGAAATAAGAAAATCAGCTGATGAGATGTGTCCCATTAAGAAAAGAAAATACCCAAAAAAAACAGGACCCCTGGGTAGACAATGACCTGCTAACGCTCATCATAGCCAAAAGTAAACTGGGTAATAAAGTAAAGCTCACGGAAATTATAGAAGACAAACTGGTCTACAATATTGCCAGAAACAACTCTCTCAAAGCTGTGAGAACAGCAAAAAAGAAATACATAATGAAGCAGGACAAATACTTGGGAAGCAATACGAACAGATTCTGGAAGAATGTAAACCTATTATACCTAGAAAATAACAAAGAAGAGCACACAAACTTCCAAGATAGCAAAGGGACAATGCTCACAGACAAAGATGCAGCAAACAAACTGAACTCGCACTTTGCCACAATAGGACAAAAGCTGTCAGAATTTTTTTTTTTTAAAGGTGGGAAAATAGATCAGGAACTGTGCAGAATGAAATCTCCACCTGTAAAACAGATATAATAGAAGTAAAAAAATTAATAAATGACAGACACAAATAAACCAAGTGGAATAGATGAAATACCAACCAAAATACTGAAAGAGGCACTCCAAGCCATCCCGACCACTACAGTAGACCTATTCAATATCTCCTTTGAACAGGGGCGTTTTATCTCAGCCTGGAAAATGGCAACCATTACCGTCTATTCACAAAAGTAGAGACAAACAAAACATGGGAAACTGCAGGCCAATATCGATTCTTCAAACGCCAGGCAAGCTCATTGAAAAAGTGTTACATAGACACATAAATAAACACCTGGAAAAAAACAAAATACTAAACGAAAGACAAAGGGGTTTCAGGAAACCACTCCACATCTAAAACAATAGCTAACCTAACAAATGACATACTGGCGTCAATGAACCAAAAACAATTAGTTGGAGCAGCCTTCATTGACTTCAGCAAATCATTCGATACAGTAGACCATAACATACTACTGGAAAAACTAGAATCCATGGGCATAAAATCCAACACTATGGACTGGATAAAATGCTACCTGAACAACAGGCAGCAGAAAACAAAAATAAACAATACACTATCAGACAACCAACCTGTCACATGTGGTGTACCCCAAGGGTCAGTGTTTGGGCCACTGCTCTTTATAATCTACATAAACAATCTTGAAAAAATGGTTGCAAACCGAATGCCTCCAACGATATGCAGATGACACAGTCATATATGCAAATGGCACCACAGAAGAGGAGGTAATAACTAAACTAAACAAGCTCCTACTACAACTGGACGAGTGGTGTGAGTCCAACAAAATAACCATCAACACAAGCAAGTCAAAACAGTTCTCTTCTCGCATAAACAAATGCCAGAAAGAAAACTACACTGTAAGCTAGGAAACCAAACACTAGAACATGTAGACCATTACAAATACCTAGGCCTTGAGTTGGACAGCCAACTAAACTACAACCTATGTATAAACAAAATTGTCCAAAAGGTCAACCAGAAACTGTGGCTATTTGCAAAGCTAAGGGACTACATGACACAAGAAATGTCAATAAAAATCTTCAAGGGCATGGCGCTCCCCTATTTTGACTAGAAATTTAAACTACATGGGTGTGAAAAAAGAACTCCTAAAAAACCTGCAAACACTACAGAACAGAGCCCTGAAAATCTTCCTCAGAGTAGACAAGCTGCACCCCACCTATGACATACACAAAAGAACCAAAGTAAAATTGCTAGAAAATAGGAGAATAATTCATCTGAAAACATTAGCATACAGCTATAGTCAAGACAATAAACTTCTAAAACAAAACCACAAAGGGCTACTAGAGCAAATAATGCACCACTACTAAAGCAAACCAGAAGCCAAATAAAAGCTCACGAGAGAAGCACGCTGGAAATGGCATCCACGGTGTGGAATGCCCAAACAGTAAAGGAACAACAAATTCCTGACCTAAAAATATCTGTGCAAAATATGGCTAGGAAACCCCCACTAAGCTGCACTTCAAAGGGGCATGTGATATGTCACGGAACATCCAATGGAAGCCAACCATGCCAAAAGGAACCAGATAGCACACCACACAGCTACGTACAAGCCTATGATATGTAAATAATAGGAGTAGGCTAGTCTAGTAGTAAGTGTAGAAAAAATAAAACACATATATGCCAAGAAAATCAAAAAAAAATAACATAGACTACTAACCAGACCAACCAACTATCTATCTGCTACTGAAATGCAGGTAATCAAATACCTTATCAGCAGCTACTGTGTGATAAGATAACACCAACACTACAATCGGCTAGCATTGATAAGAAGCCTGAATACCCAGGCTTATATGCTATGGACAGTATAAATACAGCCTCAATAAAATAAAATAAAATCGTGTTGTCCTGTCCCCGCATGGCACCAACACCGACACCATTCTGTCATCTGCCACCTCGCGGGACGCTCTGTGGCGAGTTGGGTGCGTGGCATCGGGTCGGTCGGTCGACAGGCGGTGGGCGAGGAGGGGGCGCCAGTGGATAAATAGTTTTCCTGGACGAAGCCGGAGCCGTGCAGGAGTTCAAAGGTTCTCTCTGACCGGATAGAGCACCTTGCAGGCTGAGATAGAAAGGGGAGTGGGTGGGTGGGAGACGACACACTGAAGGACGCTACAGCCCACCCCGGTGTGGCGTGCTCAGCCGCGTACCTATACTCAAACTCAAGGCATTGTCAATGGTGGTAAGTCACTAACCTTATAAATTTAATATAATGTTTTTGGTCAAGATGTTTTCTATATGTGTACCAAGCAATTTGTTTCTAGGTGGTGTGGTTTTAGAGATATTTCACTTTTCCTGGATTTTCTGTATGAAGATTGCTCACCACCATTGACAATGCCTTGAGTTTGACGGTACGCACAGTGCAAAACATTAGTTTTAATAAAAATTTAATACAAATCAAGAACCCTAACCTTATAAATTTAATATAATCTTTTTGGTGAAGATATTTTCTATATGTGTATCAAGCGATTTGTTAATAGGTGGTGTGGTTTTAGAGATATTTCACTTGTTCTGTATTTTCTGTATGAAAATTACTTACGACCATTGACAATGCCTTGAGTTTGAGTATAGGTACACGGCTGAGCACGCCACACCGGTACAGACGGACGGACGGGGCCTGGTGGACCCTGGGGTGGTGTTGACGTCTGTGTAGTGTCTGAGGTTTCCGGTGCGTGGCGCTGTTTACGTTATCGCCGGTAGGAGTGTGTACGCATGTGCACAGAACACACGTACACACGTTCGCATGCGCGTATAGACCTATTTCACATGACGTCAGCATAGAGTGCGCGTGCAGCTTGGCTGCAGGACGACACACTGGAGGCATTCGACTGGGACCTTTCTATCCGCAAGATTTATGGATGGAGGCACAACACACATCCGAATCATACATATAGAAACCCACTTCCGGTCCCAGTCGAATAGGAATTTGTAAGGAAATATTTTGATATTCGCATAGAGAGGCCCAGTCAAATGCCTCCATTATCACACTGCAAATTCAATGGCTATGAGCAATCTTCATAGAGAAAAGGTGAAATGTCTCTAAAACCACACCACCTAGAAACAAACTGATTACAACACATAGAAAACATGTTTAACAAACAGATTATATTAAATTTATACGGTTAGGGTTCTGTAAAATAGTAGATATGTAAAATCAAATTTTTTGTTTTGTTTTGACAATTTGATATTTCATCGGGCTGTGCAGATTTTAATTAACAACTTATGCACAGCATGGGTGTTTTCTAACTGTGCTCGTGTATGTGGGAATGTGCATATAAAAGACCCCTTTCAGCTTATCGGAAAGAGTAGCCTGTGTGTCGGCTGCAGGTTTCCTATATACACATTTTTTCAGAATGACCATATGTTTGACGTTCAATAGCCAATGATACGAAAATCAAATGTGCTCTAGAGGCGTCGTAAGATAAAACAAGCTTTACTTTTGCTAACTATGACGTAGAACTTGCAGTCATCTACCTTGGCGCATGCGTGGTCCCACCTCCTCGAGTGGTCGGGTGGTAGGGGAGAAGTTGACCTTGCATGCCATTTCCACCAGATACACCACGGTGTGAGTGTCTGTGTGGTTTTGTGTCCGGTTACAATGCCACGCGACTAGGACGGCCATAGGAGAGGTCCGAAAGCACTGGCGTGGACAAGTCGCCTACCTTTAGCTGCTGGTCTTACTCACTCATCGCCTAAAAAGAAGGCAGCCGCGTGATAATTATAGCAGGAACAAGTCGGCCAGGGTCTGTGCTTGTTCCCCCCTGTGTGTGTTTACTGAAGGCGCCGCCTGTTGCTGGTTGGTACACTCGGATTGCGCTAAGTGGATATTACACACGCACACGCACACGCACTCACACACATACTCAAACACACTAACTCACTCACACACAGACACACACACACACTCACACTCACACACAGACACATACTCACACACACACACACATACTCACACACACACACACACACACACACATACTCACAGACACTCATTACCAGCCGCAAGCCAGCAGTTCCCCGGTTCACTAACTAGACATACGTTGGAAAGTACTGGACTGTCTTCCCCCCCCCCCCCCTCTCGTTGGTTAACCGCGCAAACTATTTGTGATAGGATTTGGAAGTTTGCTTAGTGTGTTAATTAATTAATTAATTAGCACAGCAGCCCGGGCACAACAACGCAACATCTGTGTGTTGTGTGAGTGTGTGTCTTCTCCATCACCACGAAGGTAATGTACCCAGATAATTAGCGATGTAGTAAAACCTAACTTAGTTGGGATACTAATTACCATGATGTATATTGGTGGATGCATGTGTCTGTTATGTAGCATATGTTGCCTTGTTTATGAATGATTGAATCAATCATCTGGTAGACATCAATCATCTGGTAGACATCAATAGTTTAAGACTGCTGTTGATTTAACTAAGCGGCATGTTGGTTACTTCTGCCTTAGATCTATTTGCGTGGCATTTTAATCGATTAATAAATTATATATGTTGAACCCATTTTATCCTGAAGATATTGCCGGTTAGCTTCGGAAAGTTTCTGAAGAAAGTCAAGAATTCTTTCTTCAGCCTCAGAAAAATGATATGGCATCAGTTGAAATCGCTATAACTGCAGTTTCCCAATCAAATTTCCTATCACTGTAAAGAAGATAGAAAACTCCTTGCAGTGATGTCGGTAACTTTATATTGACTTCTCTGCGATGATGAACTATGTTCAGAACCGTATTCCGGATAACATTAGTAAATTAACTATCCCCTATTTTTAAGTTTTTTTAAAACTACATAGTCTGATGAAAGCATCAAATTTCCAAACCCAAAACAATTATCTAGATTTGATTCTACATATCTAACTTGCGATATTGATGCACTTATTAAGCATTTTTTTGCCACATAGATGGGAACACTGAGTCTATTTGATAGAATATGTTACTGCAGAAACCTATGGTGTCAGCATGTTTGGCATACTTGCCAAAATTAATTTACATATATGTGCACTTCAAATATCTTCAAACTTGGTCATTTCAAATACAAGATACTTCAAACTAAAGTAAAGTAGATAACAATAAATATAATATTTTTACCTCAGAAAAATTACAGAAACTCAAAACCATCGGACTATGCAATTTTAATAATATATAAACTTATAGGTGAACAATGTATAAATCAAAATCAGTAACCCCAAAAAAAAGAAGTAATAAATAGGCAAATTGGTAAAATAGGCTGAACAACTATTAAATGTCGATGTGCAAATATTTGACTCTCCACTGGGCATCTCCCATAAAGTTTGCCCAGCAGGCAGCGTGTGTACACTATAGCACTGCGACAGCTGGGTGCCTGTTGGGTCAGTGTGCATGGATGGCCAGGTGCGCAGATCGCGTCGGTGTAGCTGCTAAATTTCGATATCTCTTCGAACAGAGAAGACCAACGCCCCACCAACACCCACCCACCCACCCATGCGTACGCACCCGGAAGTGCCAGTGGGGGGAGTGGGGGGGGGGGTGGAGAGTATTCTTTTATTAATGGGCTTCATGCCATCATGCACTTTTATTTACGGATATTTTCGTTTCCACTAGAAGAATGGTTTCATTTTTTGTATTTAGTAGTCGGTGTTATTGTTGCTTTTAATAGCATTTTTATTATTATTGTTGTTTCCAATGACCATATTAAGAAAAACAACTAAAAACTTTTAAAAAACGGGAACTTTCCCCATGCAATTTTGGATCTGACATCGAGTTTAATTAGTGTTCATTGTAATGAAAAAGCTGCTGGTTCCAGTGGAATTGTGTTCCATTGTAGGTTTAATTAGTGTTCATTGTAATGAAAAAGCTGTTGGCTCCAGTGGAACTGTGTTCCATTGTAGATTTAATTAGTGTTCATTGTAATGAAAAAGATGTTGGTTCCAGTGGAATTGTGTTCCATTGTAGGTTTAATTAGTGTTCATTGAAATGAAAAGCTGTTGGTTCCAGTGGAATTGTGTTCCATTGTAGGTTTAATTAGTGTTCATTGTCATGAAAAAGCTGTTGGTTTCAATGGGATTGTTTTCCATTGTAGGTTTAATTAGTGTTCATTGAAATGAAAAAGCTGTTGGTTCCAGTGGAATTGTGTTCCATTGTAGGTTTAATTAGTGTTCATTGAAATGAAAAAGCTGTTGGTTTAAATGGGATTGTGTTCCATTGTAGGTTTAATTAGTGTTCATTGAAATGAAAAAGCTGTTGGTTTCAATGGGATTGTGTTCCATTGTAGGTTTAATTAGTGTTCATTTAAATGAAAAAGCTGTTGGTTTCAATCGGATTGTGTTACACTGTAGTATAGCTTACTGCCTCAGTTGGGATTAAGGATTGGCACCTCAAAATCTTCTAAATTATAATATATATATTTTATAAGAACTGCGGATTAGAAATTTAGTTGTTACATTTTTTTTTAAGTGGGTGTTTGATAGGAACACGGGGTTGGGGTGAGAGGGCATTGGCAACGGTAAGACACTTGTTAAAGTTATATAATCCGATGATTTTGAGTTCTACCTATTTTTTTAAATAGATTAATATATTAGGTTTTATTTCAATTTGAAGTAACCCTTATTTAAAACAGTTAACCTTTGGATATATATGAATTGAAGACATCAAATATTAACTTCAGCGGGTACAATTAAATGTTGAATATTGGCTTTGTCTGCACATTTAAAAATTAGTTTTAGCATAGGATCATAGCACAGGAGAACCAGACTACAATAATTGTTAAACGAGTACGCCAAGTGTCTTAGATGGTTGGATATGTAGGGTCCAATCTAGGTGGAGGTTTTTTTAAAGGGGGGGGGGTGGACATTTAAAAAACATTTAATTAAAAGAAAAAAAAATTAAAGAAAAGAAAAAGGTTATTCTTTCATCGGATTATTCAGCTTTAACTATTGCTCCCTGGATTTCCGAAACCCAAACTGTACGTATACTTATTTTAGGCCTATGCCACAAGACCTCCCTGATCACGAACGGCTGCAGTGGGAGCAGCAGCATGGAAGGCAGGAGGCGGGGGCTCAGTGTGAGCAGTGAGAATATTTGCCCATTGGAGGACAGCGCGGCAAACATCCAACATAGTAATGACCACACAGTGTCCAAGCGGGAACCCAGTTTGCCGGTGTCGAATGGTAAGAATGACGACCAACCAGGGGCCTTAACACCCAGGGTCCCGTACGAACTGCTTCTGTGTGTGAGAAGGGGGCTGTTTGGGTGATGGCTTTATGTACTGTATTCGAAGGTCATTGGTGTACTACCACTTACCCCATTCCTGGGCGTGGGGCTTTACATATGGTTCGATAGTCATTGTTTTTGCTATCACTTGTTTTACCATTCCTGCGGGTGGGGCTTTACATATGGTTGTATAGTCCCTGTTTTACTATCACTTACCTCATTCCTTTGGGGGTGGGGCTTTACATATGGTTTGGTAGTCCTTGGTTTACTATCACTTACTGGGGGGGTTGGGCTTTACATATAGTTCGATGGTCCTTGTTTTACTATCACTTACCCCATTCCTGGCGGGTGGAGCTTTACATATGGTAGTCCTTGGTTTGCTATCACTTA
This sequence comes from Branchipolynoe longqiensis, assembly GCA_030323885.1. Taxonomy (NCBI): domain Eukaryota; kingdom Metazoa; phylum Annelida; class Polychaeta; order Phyllodocida; family Polynoidae; genus Branchipolynoe; species Branchipolynoe longqiensis. The sequence goes on from CM059186.1 coordinate 41,285,715, forward strand.
CCCCATTCCTGGGGGGTGGGGCTTTACATATAGTTCGATGGTCCTTGTTTTACTATTACTTACCCCATTCCTGGGGGGTGGGGCTTTAGATACTATTTGATGGTCCTTAATTTACTATCAGTTCTTGGTTTACCATCACTTACCCACTGGATGCGGTGGCTGAATCGGTATGAATAGGAGTACAAGGTCGGGAGTCTGAAACCCGGCCGAGTCAAACCATTGACTTAAAAAATGATACATGTTGCGACCTAGTCTGGCACCCAGCAATACTAGGATTGGGCATGGGCTGATTAGCTCAGTATCAGCATAATTTGACTAGTCATGGTGCCAACCGCCTCGTCTCCCAGTCGGGCAGCACTATAAGGTCGCCATGAGTGCTCACTGTAAAGTCGGTACCCGTCCTGATATGAACTTTTGTTTGTTTGTCGTTTTACGTCCTAGCAACATCTAAGGTAATATCAGGACCGGGATATGAACTTAGATGTTGCTAGGATGTAATACTCCAACAAAGAAACAAAATGTCGCTTACCCAATTGACGGGGGGGGTGGGGTGGCTTTATATATTATTTAATAATAATAGTCCTGGTTTACTATCACTTGACCAATTCGGTGGGGCGGGGCTTTACGTATTAATTGATAGTCCTTTACTATCACATACCCAATGGGGGACATGTGGGCTAGTTAGTTTTTCCGACACTTGGTGGCGCATCGGTACTAGTGGGCATATACGGCCATTGACAATGCCTTGAGTTTGCCGGTACGCGCAGTGCAGAACGTTTATTTTATTCAAAATTAATAGAAATACAGCACCCTAACCATATAAATTTAATATAATCTATTCGTTGGATATGTTTTCTATATGTGTACCAAGTGGTTTGTCTCTAGGTGGTGTGGTTTTAGAGATATTTGACTTCTTCTATATGAAGATTGCTCACATCCATTGACAATGCATTGAGTTTGCCGGGACGCGCAGTGCAAAACGTCTATTTTATTCAAAATTAATAGAAATACAGCACCCTAACCGTATAAATTTAATATAATCTAATCGTTGGATATGTTTTCTATATGTGTACCAAACAGTTTGTTTCTAAGTGGTGTGGTGTTAGAGATATTGCCATTGACAATGCATTGAGTTTGCCGGTACACACAGTGCAAAACGTTTATTTTATTCAAAATTAATAGAAATGCAGAACCCTATCCTTATCAATTTAATATAATCTATTCGTTGAATATGTTTTCTATATGTCTACCAAGCGGTTTGTCTCTAGGTGGTGTGGTTTTAGAGATATTTCACTTCTTTTGTATGAATATAATTCAAGATTGCTCAAGGCCATTGACAATGCATTGAGTTTGCCGGTACGCGCAGTACAAAAGGTTTATTTTATTCAAAATTAATAGAAATGCAGAACCCTAACCTGATAAATTTAATATAATCTATTTGTTGAATATGTTTTCTATATGTCTACCAATTGGTTTGTCTCTAGGTGGTGTAGTTTTAGAGATATTACACTTCGTCTGTATGAAGATTGCTCATAGCCATTGAATTTGCAGCGTTACAGTGTTGGTTTGGGGGGGGGGGGGTAGTTGCATGTTATTTGATATCCCTTGTTATAATATCACTTGCAGAATGGATGGGCGGGGGGTTTATATATTATTTGATATTCATTGTTTTACTATCACTTACCCAATTCGTCGGAGGGGTGGGTGCTTTAAGTATTATTTGGTGGTCCTTAATTTACTATCACAATGATTTACAAGATTGATATTTGTCACTACCTAGAATGGCACTGAATAGGCATTAAGGCCCAGTCACACCTTACCGGACGAGAACCGGACACTGTCCGGTACTGTATGACGATGTCCGGTACCCATCCGGCGGTGTCCGGTACAAGTTTTGAACATGCACAAAACTTCTACTGGACACCGCCGGACTGAGGTGTCCGGTTTGTCCGGTACCCATCCATACATGTCCGGTACCCATTCATACATGTCCGGTACCCATCCGTACATGTCCGGTACCCATCCGTTGGTGTCCAGTACCCATCTGTTACGTGTCCGGTTCTCATCCGGTTCTCGTCCGGTACATGTACGGTACTTATCCGGTTGTCCGGAGGCAATTGACCCAATTACACTCCATTTCGATACATTTTGTGTACCGTAGAGCACCGGACTAGACAATTCTTTGTCCGGTGGTGTCCGGTAAGGTGTGACAGGTGCATAAGGATAGAGAAAGGACTGGTTTGCTCAGTATCAGTATAATGTGACTGAGAGGGATATCGGGTCATGGTGCTGGTGGCCTGGCATTTCAGTGGAGCAGCACTATAATCGTTTCGTTGGGGTTTTGCGTCCTGGCAACATCTAAGGTTATATTAGGTTGGGGCAGCACTATAAAGTAACCATGAGTGTGCATTGATGCAAGCCGGTACCTATCCTGATCTGTTGCCAAGACGAAAAACAAGAACAAACAAACACCTGCTTAAATGTGAACTTGCAAACGTGGTGCGAGTTATAGTCAAGGTGGGACTCATTAAGAATTTACAGTAGTTTTGAGTATTTGGGTACCAGTTCCCAGATAGTTTTAGCGCTTGACTTATGTTATGTTATATCATAGGTTCCCACCGGGCGCGTTGGCCGAATGGGTCGAGCGCGGGCCTCGGGTGTTCTGTTCCCGGTCGAGTCAAACCAGTGACTTATACAATTGATACTTGTCGCTTCCTAGCCTGGCACTCGGGATTAAAGTTGCATAGTCCGATGCTTTAGAGTTTCTGTCATTTTCTGAGATAAATACATTAGATTGATCGCTATAGACTACCTTACTTTAGTTTGAAATAACTTTTATTTTAGATGGTTAACTTTGGAGATATTTGAAGTACAACCATGCAAAATTAATTTTGGCAAGCATGCCAAAACTCTGACACCATAGGCATCTGCAGTAACAGGTTCACTTAAATTGCATCTAGATTCCCTTCAGTGTGGTGACAAATGTTTAATAAGTGCACCAGTATCTAAGTTAGATATGTAGAATCAAATCTAGATAATTGTTTTGGTTTGGGAAATTTGATATTTTCATCGGACTATGCAAATTTAATAGGATAGGGCAAAGACTGGTTAGCTCAGTGTCAGGATAATGTGACCGAGTGGGATTTCGGGTCATGGTACAGGTGGCCTGATTTCCCAGTGAGGCAGCACTATAAAGTCACCATGGGTGTGCAGTGTCACAAGTCGGTAGTAGTCCTGATATGACCTTAGATGTTGCCAGGACGTAGAATGCAGAACACTCTGGTGCACTCATCAAGTGCTGAAAAGGGGATATTTCAATTTAATTAGTCAATTTAATAGAACCAGTCATCTATGATATCCAGCTTTTTGAAGAGCATGCTGACATTATTTTTTATCCTGTTTTCACTTCAAATACCGTCAAAATTAACCTTTTAAAATAAATCTAAAGTGAATTCGATTTAACTAATGGCCCTAATATGTTTATCTAAAGGATATGGCAAAAAGCTAAAATCACTTAGCTATCCACCTTTAATCAACGACTTAAAACAAAACAAAATTTAATTGTATAAAAACATGAGGGGAGGGTGTACCCATGTTGGCACCGCCTTGTTGTTGGTGTGACTATTCTCCAATGAAACGCTCCATAGTTAAATCGACAGCCATTGGCCGTCTGTTTGCTTATGTTTGATCACGTCACTGATCCTGCTTGTTCCAGCCTGAAGTGTGTTTGATATTGTCTACCGCATAGGGATGGGTTGTGTAGTGTTATATTAAAGTGACTTGCGTAATAATGTTATTTATTAAGACATTTTTATTTTATCTATATATGCATATATATGTATACATATATACAGTAAAACCTCTCTAACCGACCTCAGATCGAGCACTGCCCTATATCGATCGCTTTATTTGGGTTGATAAAAAATACTCCCTAAAGCGACCACCTCCCTAAATGGACCATTTAAAGTCGGTCCAATGGTCGGTCAATTTAGAGGTTTTACTGTATATATGTATATATAAATATGTATAGGTATACATACAGTGTTTGTATATAGTTGAATTATCCTACTTTCGTCAGATATATACATATTTATCGGATAAAGTCTGATTTTCGATAATTTTTGCATTACATTTGGACGAATTCGTCGGACATATAGTGATTTATTTTCTTACCCCATCTAAATATTGTCAGATAAGTATTCTATTTTACCTCTCTACTACCCTCTGGCTACTCATAGTCCAGGGAGAAGGAAGCACATCCGGGTCCAGCAATTAGCATAATCTACTCACAACGGGAGACATTTGTTGAGTAGCTCCGGCAGTTTTTCTACATTAACTACTAAACCAACCAGGTTAGTATAATTTTGACTAGAAAAGTTGGTGTAGTTCATGTTAGCATTCACATACTTTTTTTGTTTGTTGTTTTACATCCTAGCAACATCTAAGTTCATATCAGGACGGGTTCAAGTTTTAAAGCTTTTCATGAAGAATTCACTGTTTTACAGCTTAATTAAGATGTGTCGTAACATAGTTAGAACAATGCAGCCATTGTTTCTTTATAATGCCACGCGTTACCAAACGGAGAGATGTTTGGCAGGAGGGAGCCATTTACATCGATAGGATTTATTCCTGGGTTTCTTTGAATTCCCAAATTGGTTGATTAGGTGTACCTCTGAGTTCCGTAGTATTTTCTCCAACTTGTTGGCCAAAAAAGCCACAGGTGGGAGAAGTTTATTGGACAGAGAGTGTGGGAAGGTACCACTACACTGGTCCCTACCCCTCGTTTGGTCCCTACCCCTCGCCTGTGTTAAAAACGGTTTAAATACGGATTTAACACCACTAGACACATTTGGTATAATAATTTATTGTTTGCCTGTGTCATGTTCACCTCGAAGGATACCTAACCATTTGGTTTGGGGTTTCTTACAGGCTCCCAGCTATGGCTACGAAGCGGAGTATGGCTGACGCACCTCGAGAGGTTAGCGAAGACGAAGACCTGTCACCTCCATTACGAGTACAAAGGTCATCAGAACAAAGGGATTCTGGGGAGACGGGGGGGCGGGGGGGCTCGGAGCCTGGCCCGACTGACCTAGATGAACGGCTTGCGCATTTGGTGCAGCTCGAGTTGGGAGGAGTTGCTTCCCATCTAAGCGACACGCTGCCAGGAGGAAGCAGGTGATTGATTCGGAAGACTCCGATTGGCAATATTTCTCTGACACTCAGGACTCTTCTGATGAAGAGTCCCAGGAAGAGGTGGTTGTATCTGCGCATAAGCGCAAGCACAAGAAGAAGGTAGAGTCGTCCGAAGGGGATGACTTCACCAGGGTGCTCAGAAAGAAGCCGCTGGTGAAGAAAAGTAAGAAGTCGAAGAAGAGCAAGAAAAGCATATCTTGTCGGATTCGTCGTTCGACGAATTCTGACTCCGAGACCGAACGGGCAGGCAAATACGCCAAACTAAGTGGATTGATTGATTGATTGATTGATTGATTGGTGGTTGCTTTATGCTGTGTCGGTAGCATAGGCCATATTCATGGCAAGAAATGTTTGTTTTTGTTCAAACCATCGCTTTTACATGTAAAAGCATGCAATCAATTTTGTGTCAAGGGACACTCATGAATTTTGTAAGCTCACAATCATATAGTTTCTGGTCAAGCTAAATAAAATTCTAAATGATAGTATTATTCACTGATGAAATTTGTTTAAAAACCTATATGAGGTGGTACAAACCAGCTGCCCTCAAAAAGGCTCAAATGTTTTCTTGTTTTACTTTAGTAAAAAGGTCATGCATGTTGTTTGCAGGGCCAAGAAATCGACACAACTCAACAAAATGTGTTTGAGTGTAAGTGGGGACTGACACCCAATACATTCGGGGGGAGGGTCCCCCTTGAACAGAAAAGCATGTGTAAGCCACGAGTGGCCAATACGGCAGCGGCTAAGGACCACTTGGTCCCGCCGACCTCCCGCATGAGTCTGTGGTGGTTTTCCCACAGATGGTTCAATTTCTTTAAGTTTATTAATGTTTTCATCCCACTCATGTTGCCATTTGGATTTTATATGGGTGGCTATTAGTGGTTTCAGATCAGAGTGAGGGATCAGACACGGTTCAAGATCACAGTTCAGGGCCCTCTTCACAGCCCGATCAGCTCGTTTGTTTTCTTGTAAGCCGGCATGGCCAGGCACCCAGCACAGGTGGATGTCATACCCATCCGTTGCCCGTTGGTTCATTTTTTAAATGACCGTTGCTAGAATAGGGTGATTTGTTTTCAGTCCAGCAATAGCCAGGAGGCAGGAGAACGAATCACTGTATATAACATAACATAGTTAGTGTGGTTGGATACCTCGATACACTCCAATGCGAGGAGTGCTCGGGCTTCTGCAGTGAAAATCGAGCTCTGGTCGGGCAAGCGTATGCCAAATTTCTTCCGTCGGCAGACCGCCGCAGCAGCTACTCGGCTTTGGTCTTTCGAACCATCAGTGTATATGGAGAGGTGGTCTGCAAACTGGCCTTGAATCTCTTCACGCAGTCCTTGGTATTCAAGTGGATGAAGGTGGTCAAGAAGATCAGCTTCTTAAAAGGAAGAAGATCCAGACCACCACCATGATGAGGAAGACCATTCAGGGCCACTTCCATACCTTCAAGCTGGTGGAGGTGATTATGAAGCTGGCGGAGAAGTTCACAGGGATTAAAGGCATCCCGGAATCAGCCATCAAAGAGATGTCGCTGACGTGAAAGTCAATGAGGACCGCAAAAAGTTTGAGGCAGTTCTGCATACCGTGCACAAGGGTGTACTCACAGCTCTGTCAGCTATTACGCCGATTGCGAATAGAATGATGACAGAGAACAAGTTCTCTTAGCTGTGCGAGGAAATGGATGGGGGAATTGCGCTGCTGACAGTGAACGACCAGCAGTTTCCTCTCATACAGACGGTTCGAAAACGTCTTCCAGGTCATCTGCATCGATGCAGGAAAGGAGGTGGCGCAGTCCAAGAAGGTCTTGGACAATGACGGGAAGGAGAATACGCTATTCCTTGCCCCGAAGCCCATGAAAGGCAAGCCACTGGATAAAACCAAGATGTTCGGTGGGCAGCTGCAACACTTGTTCAAACAAGTGGAGACGGGGTCCAAGTGTCGCAAACACATGGAGGTGGACAAAAAGAAGGCAGCAGATGCAAATTCTACTCGCTTCAAAAAGACAAGGCATGATTTTTGCAGCCATCGAACCGGACAACGAGGAGGCCGGTTCCGAACTAACTACGGCTATCAGGCCAGGGGAAGGGGGCCAGAGGCAGTCATTTGGCTGGAACGACGGGAACAGACCCTTCAAGAGGGAGTTTAGCGCTCAGAAACCATTCTCCCTCCCAGGGAACAAGTAGAAGTGGCAATGCAGACTCCAGTAAGCGCGTTTAATGCTGGTAACATAAACAAATGGAGTAACATTACTGAAAATCAAACTATCCTTAACTTAGTGGAAGGAGTTAGAATACCACTCATGGAGGAGCCTATACAAAATAGCATACCCCTTTCCTTATCGCTTTGATTTTTCAGAACGCGGGGCGTTTAATTTTGTGAAAAGGCATTATAGAGCCAGCACTTCATGAGGCTGGAGAATTTATCTAGAATATTTTCACGAGACCCAAGCCAAATGGGGATATCAGACTAATTTTGGATTTAACAAGGTTAAACATATCAGTGGAGTATAAACATTTATAAATGTTCTCGCTAGATACAGCCAGAGACTTTGTAATGCAAGACTCCTGGCTGGCCAGTGTGGATCTCAGAGATGCATACTATATAGTACCAATTTACAAACCTGATCGGAAATTTCTCAGGTTTTGTTGGAATGATGAACTTTATGAATTCACCTGTATGCCAAATGGTCTAGCTTGTGCTCCACGCATTTTCACAAAGTTATTTAAACCAATTTTTCCCACATGGCTAGGAAAGGACACGTTATGTTTCCTATATCGATGACTCATTTATTGTTGCATAAAAACAACATTGTCAAACAGTAATAAACAAACTATTTGACACTTTTAAGAGGTTAGGTTTCTACATACATGAAACTAAATCAGTTTTGACACCAACAAAGAAAGTAAAGTTTCTGGGATTTTTTATTGACACCACAGAAATGACTATTTCATTAACGAAACAGAAAGTTGATAAATTTACAACAAAGGCAAACCAATTATTACAATTGAACAAACCAAAGATAAGGCAAGTCGCAATACTAATAGGAATCATGATAGCCCATGCTCCTGCTATCCTATATGGCAACGCCCATATTAAATCGCTAGAAATAGATAAGAACTTTGCATTGGCTCGCACTAAAGGCAATTTTGAACGACCCATGATGATTTCGCCAGAAGGCCTATTGGACATTATGTGGTGGCTTTCACACATTGAAAATTCGCCCAACCCCATTAGAATGGGGGAACCCAATACTACAGTTACAACAGATGCTTCACTAGAAGGATGGGGGGGGGGCTCATAGCGGTCTACAGGCAACAGGTGTCAGTGGATGGAAGATGAAATCTCGGATCACATTAATGTTCTAGAGCTCAGAGCTATTTATCTAGGATTGCGTAGTCTAGTTCACCTACCTAAAAATCATTTAAGAGTGTTAACTAATTTAGGATTGGTCAGAGGAACACGACATATGGCTAACAGTAGCACATATTCCAGGCAGTCAAAACACTTTGGCTGACAGGAAAAGTCAACATTTTCACGACCATCTAGAATGGTCATTAAATCAGAATATTTTCAACCACATTTGTGATAAATGGGGTAAACCGGAAATTGACTTATTTGCATCACGCAACAACAAAAAGTTACACAAATATGTGTCTTGGCATCCAGAGCCAGAAGCCTGGAGAGTGGATGCGTTTTCTTTCATTTGGAATAATAAATTTTATTACATAATTCACGACACGAGACGGAGCTATATTATGGAACTTTATTGGAGTTCGAACCCGCCCCAGTCACATTTTAATGGCAGGTGTAGATCTCTCCACCCATTGCCAAACACTCCCACGTTAACACCACAGCCCACTCAAAATTAATCGAACTTGGACATCAACTCAATTCCATCCTTTAAAAAGAGTGCTGTCACCGCGAGGACGCCAACCTCCCGGCGTCCATTTCGGGAATTTTGGACGCAAGGAGGTTGCTGCTGCTGCACGTGTAACCTCCTTACGCCCTGTTCCGATGGCACCATTAAAAATGGTTGGCGCCCTGGCGCTGCCCTGGTGCCGCCCTGGGTTGGTGGTAACACATGCAATGAGTATGCACTGCCACAAATCGGTATCCGTCCTGATATGACCTTAGATGTTGCCAGGACCTAAAATTCCAACAACCAACTCATCACTGACAGACCAGCCGGTGTGAGTGGTATAAGTTTAATGGGTGTGTTGGTGAGATTTAATCCTCAGCAACTAGTCCATACAGCTGCTGCCACCGGTGTGTGAAAAGGACACTAATTGACAATCAATTGTTCTACATTATATCGGTGTGCCGGACGCGGTGGCCGAATCAGTAGAGCGCAGGCTTCCCGTGTGGAAGGTCGGGAGTTCGAATCCCCGCCCAGTCAAACCAATGGCCTACAAAATTGATTCTTGTCGCTACCTAGCCTGGCGCTCGACATTGGTCGTAATGCGAAGCATTACGTTTGATGCGATGAAAGGAAGAGTCCCTCCCCTGCCCCCGCCCTGCGGCGCAGCATTCGCACCTCGCGCGACGCCCGCTGCTCACCCTCGCCCTCCCCCGGCCCTGAGCGTTCACGCCTTCCTTGCCACTGCTCACTTTCCCCCTTATAAGGCCGCCCGCCGCCTCCCTCAGCCATTCGCCTCCAGTCTCCACCACGCAGCCCTTCTTCTGCCAGCACCGCCTCCGGCACCCGGGATCCCCTTCCCGCCCACGAGGCCCTCACCGCCTCCCTACACCGGCTGTCTACCAGCATCGTCGACCCAGACCTCCCCCTCACCCTAGGCGACACCGCCTTCCTCATCCCCCCTGACCCCGACCCCGACCCCCCCGACCCTCCCCCTCACCCAGCAGGACTTCGCTAAGCCCCTCGCCTGCCCCCACCGCACCTCCTCGCCCGACCGCCACCCTGCCCCCGCCCCGACCCTCGACGAACCCACCGTCGACGTGATCAACCCCCACCTCCAGGACACCCTCCCAGCCGCCCCCTCCTGCGGCCCTACCCCCACCCAGTACCGCTCCACCCTCCTCTCCTCCTGGCCCCACACCTCCGGCGAGGCGTGGGCCCGCTACCCCGCATTCAACCATGCCTACACAACCCTCCGGAAAGCGGGCCTTCCTAACTTTTTGGCCGCCCGCATTCCTCTCCCCTCGGGCCTCCACATCCCCGCCTGGCGCACCCACCTCCGCCACTACCCCGACCCCGCCGTCCTCGACGTCCTCGAGTTCGGCTTTCCCGCCAACTACTCCGCCTCTACCCTCCCCCGCCCCTCCTTCTCCAATCACCGCGAGTCCCCCGAGTACCTCTCTCACGTTCCGAGACTTAGTCGGGAACATGGGCTGGCCCGCGGCGCCCTGATCGGCCCCTTCACCGTCCCCCCTTCAGACCCCCTGGACCCAGGTCTCCCCCATGATGACCTGCCCCAAAGCCGACTCGGGCAAGAGGCGGGTCATCGTCGACCTCTCCTACCCCCCGGGGGCGAGCGTGAACTCGGGCATATCCCGGCACGAGTTCCTCGGGGAACCCCACACCTACACCCTCCCCTCCGTCACCGACGTAGGCCGCCACCTCATCGACCAGGGCCACGGGGCCTACGTCTGGACCGCCGACATCTCCCGGGCCTACCGCCAGCTCCGTGCCGACCCCCCTCTCCTGCCCCTTGTTCGGCATCTGCCTCGACGGCAACACATACATAGACCTTGCCCTCCCCTTCGGGTGCCGCACCTCGGGCGCTGCCTGCGTCCGCGTCACCGCTGCAGTGGCCTGGATCATCCGGCGCGAGGGTTTCCATGCCCTCGTCTACGTCGACGACTTCATAGGGTGCGAGGGCTCCTACCTGAGGGCGTGCCAGGCCTTCGACGCCTTCCTCGCCCTCACCGCTGCCCTCGGCCTCGATGTAGCACCCGGTAAGTGCCATCCTCCCGCTGTCCGCCTCATCTGGCTAGGGTTCGCCCTTGACAGCAAGACGATGACCATCCGCGTCGCCCCGGCCAAGATCCAGGCCCTCATCGACGACTGCGACGCTCGCATCGCCCAGCCCACCCTCGGGAAACAACAGCTGCAAAGTCTCCTGGGCCGCCTCAACCAGGTGAGCGGCTGCGTGCTCCCCGGCCGGTAGTTCATGGCCCGGCTCCTCGGGGCGCTCCGCAGCTGCTTCGGCGCCGCCTCCATCACCCTCGCCGACGACGCCCTCCGGGATCTGAGGTGGTTCGCCGCTTATGGACGAATCTCCAATGGTATCCACCTTCTCCGAGCCCCAGAGGGCCGCCGCTGGGTGATCGAGTGCGACTCCTGTCTCACCGGGGGCTGTGCCCACTCCCCCACGCATTACTACGCCCGAGGGTACTCCTCGGGGTTCCGGGCGCGCTTCCCCTCCATCCATGAGCTCGAGGCGGTCAACCTCGTCGTCGCCCTCCACTCTCTCCTCCCGGAGGACATCGCGGGGGCGACGGTGGTGGTCTACACCGACAACATGGCCTCGGCCACCGCCCTCGAGTCGGGACGCGCCCGAGACCCCACCCTCGGGACCTGCGCACGGGAGCTCTGGTTGCTGGCGGCCTCAGGTTTCTTTCACCTTCACATCGCCCACAGAACGGGGCGGACCTCCTCCTTGCCGACGCCCTAAGCCGCGCCCACCTCGCCGGCCCTTGGGCCGAAATGGCCCGGAACGAGGTGGACGCCTCGGGCTCGCCCCCACTGCCGCATCACATGACGCTTTTCCTTTTCACCCTGGTTTATAGGATACCTGCCCGCTGAGGTCGATGACGTCGCCCGCCCCCGCCTCGTAGCCCTCGCCCCGGCGACCTGGAGGGACCGCCGTCGCCAGGCCGAGGACTTCGTGAGCTTCACTGTTGCCCGAGGTGTGGATCCCCTCGCCCCGTCGGCCTTTGACGTCGCTGCCTTCACCGCCTCCCTCTTCGCCCTCGCCCTCGCCCCGGCCTCCGTCAAGAACGCCGTCTCGGGAGCCCGGACCTGGGTGGAGGGGGCGGGAGGCCTCACCTCGGGCTTCGACGCCCGCCTCCCCAAGGAGGTCTGCCGGGGGGGCGAGCGCGCCCCCGCCCACGTGCCGCGTCAAGCCCCTCCCCTCACGCCGCCCCAGCTGACGCTCGTCATCACCCACCTCGCCCGCGCAGGGCCTGCCTCACTTGCCCCTCGGGCCGCCCTCCTCCTCGGGTACTTCAGCATGCTACGCCAGTCTAACCTCCTGGCTCCGAGCCCCGAGGGGTGGGGCGGCCCCCACACCCTCACCCGCGCTGACGTCCGCCCCGCGCCCGGGGGCCTCCGGCTCCTAATAAAGAGCTCCAAGACTATCTCGGGGCCCTCGGGCACGGTGGCCCTCTTCATCCCTGCGATCCCCGGATCGTCTCTATGCCCGGTCTCGGCCTGGCAGCTCGCCCTCGCCCAGTCTCCCGCGCCCGGAGACGCGCCGGCCTTCATGATGCCCTCCGGCCGGCCGCTCGACCCACGCACCCTCACCGGACTCCTGAGGGGCGCCCTCAAGGCCCAAGGCGTTCCGGGCCCCGAGGCCTTCACCCTCCACAGCCTCCGCCGCGGCGCCGCCCAGGCCTGCCAGTGCGCCGGGATGCCCCTCCCCGACATTATGGCCCAGGGGACCTGGACCTCCGAGGCGGTACACTCCTATGTACCCCGCCTCGCCCCCTCGGGCGCGCGTCGAGCCCTCTCCTCCGTCTTGGTGGAGGGCTCTTCGGCGCACCCCCCTTCATAGATCCTCAGGACCTCCTCCTCGGGCCGTTCCCTCGGACACTTACTTCTCATCCTGATTCTTCATATGTACTGTTAGTAATACCTACCCTGTATATCTTCTCTCTTTGTTTTGATATTGGTTGCTGTACATTGCTTGTTCATATGTTGCCCGAGGCGTCTCAATAAACGCCTCAGTTTCCCACACCTGAGTCCTGTCTTCCTTTTCGCGCATCGGGTCGTAATGCGAAGCATTACGTTTGATGCGATGAAAAGAAGAGTCCCTCCCCTCCCCCCGCCTGCCTTCGCCCTGCGGCGCAGCATTCGCACCTCGCGCGACGCCCGCTGCTCATCCTCGCCCTCCCCCGGCCCTGAGCATTCACGCCTTCCTTGCCACTGCTCACTTTCCCCCTTATAAGGCCGCCCGCCGCCTCCCTCAGCCATTCGCCTCCAGTCTCCACCACGCAGCCCTTCTTCTCCGCCCACCCACCCAACTATCTTCCTCTAACTCCTTCCCGTAAGGTGGAGGGTTCTTCGGCGCACCCCCCTTCATAGACCCTCAGGACCTCCTCCTCGGGCCGTTCCCTCGAACACTTACTTCTCATCCTGATTCTTCATATGTACTGTTAGTAATACCTACCCTGTATATCTTCTCTCTTTGTTTTGATATTCGTTGCTGTATATTGCTTGTTCATATGTTGCCCGAGGCGTCTCAATAAACGCCTCAGTTTCCCATATCCGAGTCCTGTCTTCCTTTTCGCGCATCAATTGAATAATACATGGCCTGGTTAGCACAGTATCAGGTAATGTAACTGGGGATATTGGCTTATGGTGCTGGGGACCTGATCTCCCAGTGGGGCAGCACTATAAACTATCCATGAGCGTGCACTATCACAAGTTGATACCTGTGCTGATATGACCTTATGTGTTGCTAAGACATAAAACTACAAACAAACAAGATTATATGGCTGACCTATATGCGTGGGTGGGTGGGTTTATTTGACTGCCTCGGGGTTGAGGTGTGTGGAGATGTGTGCTTTGTAACAGCTTTGCCTTAGGGGATCTGGTTGCACAGATTAGAAATTGGCGTTTTTGGTTGAAAGTCTCCAGAGTTTACACAGTGTAGATAAGTAGTGTGTGCTCAGTGTCGAATCAAACAAATTGAATGTCTCAAGCCATTGCTAAGCGAGCAATGGTAAACGAAGCATTGAGCATACATGCATGAATGCCAAGTGTGATAAAACTGGCCTGAATTCCCAGTGGGGCAACACTATAAAGGATCCATGAGCGTGCACTGTCACGAGTCGGTACCTGTCCTGATATGAGCTTGGATATTGCCAGGACGTAACAGTCCAACAACCAACCAACCATTAATAATGGTTCGGTGTAATCAATATGCTTCCTGTTGTATGCCTATTTACGAGGTCAGAACCCATCCTGATTATGTTCATGTTGGTTCGCCAACATGGGTAATTTGCGTGCGAACAAGGAGTCTCCCCGGTGGCGCCACCTGGGTTCAACTCCTTACCCCCATGCTCCTACCGGGTTTTACGCGAACCCAAGTCTCTCGCGGGACCTCTGACGTCACGACCGCCCATCGTCGGCCCCCGAGACGCACCAAACCTCATAACGACTCCAGCAGCCGGACGAGCAAATCACCACCCCAACTAAATGAGCTGCTTATTCGCGTCGTCAATTAGCGCTTATTGGACTGACGCTAATACTAATAGTCATCGTTTAACTAGATAGGGCACTCCGACCCCCCACCTCCGCCGCTCCATTTACCCGGCTTGTTAAGGGGCTGTCACATTAGTTTTTTTTTAGGGAGCGTACGGTGGCATAGGCGCTTTAGTCATATACGTCGGCATATGCTGCCGTACACTATGCGTATGCTATGCATACGCTACGCATAGGCTGTCATGTGCCGGCTTATGCCGTTGTACGCCGCCATATGCTTTCTCCCATCCGTCCGTCCAAATTTTTTTGTGCGTGCTAAAAAAATCTCGACCTATGGGAGCGTATGGTTCATACGCTTCTCATACGCTGGCATACACTCCTCGTACGCTAGGGGTACGTCGGCGTACGCTACTCATACGCTCAACTTCCGTCACGGGCGTATCTCTGGTGTATGAAGCGTACGCAGAACCTACAAGTTGTGTATGGGAGCGTATTTGTAGCGTATGCAAAGCGTATGAGTAGCGTATACCCATGGTATATAAAGGCAACGCACTATATACCCAGGAGCCACCAGGTGGCCGACCGAGGAGAGATAACATAGGTCTCGCATATGCTCCTCATACACTCCTCATACGCTCCACAGGCCACTCAAAACTGTCAAAAAATGTCACAGTACGCTCCTCATAGGTTCCGCATAATCTCAAAAACACCTGAGAGGTCACCAAAGGTCACGATACGTCGTCCCGCACAGCTTTTTCCCATTTTCGACGTATGTTTTGAATACGCTCCCGCCATACGCCGTAATGTGACGGCCTTTAGGGCATAAAAAGTAACTGAAATCACCTGGTTCTAAAGCTATAAATAAATAACATTAAAATATTCATTTTTTATCTTGATACTTATGAATATGTGTAGTTATCTGAAATTACATTTAAAGACATGTTTGGTGTGTGTGTGTATATATAATATATATTGAAATGCCATCTGCCATTACGTGTAAGCCACTAATTCAAGTAGAAAGGAGGTGCGGGTGTATGATGGGAAGTAGTTATTCAAATATATGAGAATATAATATATATATATATATTATTTATATAAGCAACTAAACACTACTACGACACAATAGTTTCCCAGTGCAACACAGTAGTTTCCCACTACATTGTAATTTCCTTTCTACCTGAATTAGTGACTTAAGGGCGCATTCCATATACGCGTAATGCGGAATGCGAATGCGACAAAAAATCGAAACACCTTGAAACCTATGAGCTACATTCCATACACGCGTAATGCGTAATGCGAATGCGAAAGAAATCCATTATCCATGTAGCGATCGGTGCGTAATGCGTAATGCGTAATGCGTAAAGGTGGTGCGAATAGAAAGTCCTCAGTCACCTTTGTCCATTGATATAAGGTTGGAGGAAGCGACTGATACTTACGTACAGCCGGGACAAGGTGGAGCGCGGACCTGTTAGGAAGCAGTCTTCAAGGGTGGTGGGGGTTCTTGTTGGTAAAAATGCTACCAGAGCCACAAAAATAGGAATACTTATCTATAATTTGGTTATAATAAAGGTAGGAACCCCCATGTGACGTCCAAAAAGTTACATAGATATAAATGCAATATTTGGTCATATACAGAGCAGTATGGAGAAGGGGACGGTGCAAACATGTAGGTTTATGCGGCGGACCTGTTAGGAAGCATATTTGGGACGGTCCTAACATCCCTCAAAGCAAGCTAAACTGAGCCATGTTTGGACCGTCCCATTCTCTGTGTGTGTGTCTCTGTGTTGTGTCTCTGTGTCTCTTTGTGTGTCTTTGTGTCTCTGTTGCTGTGTGTGTATCTCTGTGTCTGTGTGTGTCTCTCTGTGCTTCTGTGTGTGTGTGTCTGTGTGTGTGTCTCTGTGTCTGGGTGTGTATGTCTCTGTGTGTGTCTCTGTGTGTGTCTCTGTGTCTGTGTGTGTCTCTGTGTCTGTGTGTGTCTCTGTGTGGTTGTGTCTCTGTGTTGTGTGTCTCTGTGTGTGTGTGTGTGTGTCTGTGTGTATATGTGTCTGTGTGTGTCTCTTTGTCAGAGACACAGAGACACAGACACACACATAGAGACACACAGAGACACAGAGTCACACACACAGAGACACACACAGAGACACGGAGACAGACACACACATAGAGACACACACAGAGACACAGAGTCACACACACTTTTTATATACTTTTTATATACTTCACTGCATAACGTATAACGCATTACGCGTATATGGAATGCTGGCATTCGCATAACGCATTACGCGTATATGGAATGCAGCCTTTACACATTATGGCAATGGGCATTTTAATTACACACAAACACTAACACTAACCCCACAGATACGTTCAGGCGTCCCCACTGGCTACCTATGTAAAATGTCTATGACATAAATGCTACTCCTACACTCTAATGTAGCAGATGTGTGTGTCCCGCTATATACGTGTTTGATGTATAACGCAGTATGCTAGTATAAAGGCGCGGAAGCGAATTAATTGTTATAACATATATTATATTGTACCGATTATACATACATACATACATACATACATATGTACATACATACATACATACATACATACATACATACATACATACATACATACATACATACATACATACATACATACATACATACATACAACTGCTTATATGCATACGTACATGTAATATATATACATGCATACGTACACATACACACGACTGCTGTGTACAGTGTCAGTGTCAGGATAATGTGACTGAGTGGAATATCAGGTCATGGTGCTAGCGGCCTTGTCTCCCAGTAGGGCAGCACTCTAAAGTCGCCATGAGTGTGCACTGTCAGAAGTCAGTGGCCGAATCGGTAGAGCACAGGCCTCGTGTGTGGAAGGTCGGGAGTTCGCCAGTTCGGTTCCCAGTCGAATCAAACCAATGACTTAAAAATTTATACTTGTCGATTCCTAGCCTGGTGCTTGGCATTATTAGGATATGGCAAGGATTGGTTATCTCGGTGTCAGGATAATGTGACTGAGTGGGGTATTGGGTCATGGTGCCAGCGACCTGATTTCCCAGTGGGGCAGCACTATAAAACCGCCATGAGTGCGTAGTCACAAGTCGGTACCTGTCCTGATATGACCTTAGATGTTGCTAGGACATAAAACAAACAAACACAAAATCACCTTATGTGTTGCCAGGACATCAAACTCCAACAACCACATACACACACACACACACACACACACACACACACACACACACACACACACACAGGGGAGAGGGGGGGCAACATTTCCCCGCATATATTATATTCAAAGCATTGTGGGGACCAGACGGGATGGCCGAATGAGTTAGAGCCTCCGTCTCCCGTGCTGGTAGGTCGTGGGTTCGAACCCTGGTCGAGTCAAACCAATGACTTAGAAATTGATACTTGTCGCTTCCTAGCCAGGCGCTCGGCATTATTAGGACATGGCAAGGATTGGTGTGCTCATTGTCAGGATAATGTGACTGAGTGGGATACCAGGTCATGGTGCCGGTGGCCTGGTTTCCCAGTGGGACAGTACTATAAAGTCGCCATGAGTGCGTACTGTCACAAGTCAGTACCCGTCCTGATATGACCTTAGATGTTGCTAGGATGTAGAACAACAAACAACAAACAAGCATTGTGGCGAAGCTGTGTTCTGATTTAATATATATGCCAAGACTAGCGTTTAAGGTTTGCTGTATGCCTGCCTTTTCTTTAAAGTTGCATAGTCCGATGCTTTTGAATTTCTGACATTTTCTGAGATAAATACATTATGCTAATCATTATGATCTATATTAGTTTAGTTTGAAGTAATTTATATATTAAATGGCTAACTTTGGAGATATTTGACGTCAAAACATACTAAATTAATTTTGGCAAGGATGCCAAAACTCTGGCACCATAGACTTCAGTAGTAACAGGCTCTAATGAATTGACTTATTACAACCTTCTATGCAGCAAAACATCCTTAATAAGTGCACCAGTATCAAAGTTGAATACGTAGAATTATGTCTATATAAGTGTTTTGGTTTTGAAAATTTCATGTGTTCATCGGACTATGCAACTTTAATCGGGATCGTATGTATCCTTGAATCTATGGAGACTTGGAATATGATGATTGTTTTGGTGTGAGTTAATGTCTTATTAATGTCCTGGAATTTGAATATCGGTCTTTGCCAAAAAGAAGTTGAATTAATATTAATTATGTTCATGAATTCCATCGGATGTTTGATTCATTGATTAATTGTACCTACATCATAGAACATACAGGACTGGGATGTTGCTATGTAGTACAACCTCTCTAACCTACCACCTCCCTAAATGGACCATTTAAAGTCGGTCCCATGGTCGGTCGATTTAGAGAGGTTTTACTGTAGTTCTACATCGCTCCACATTCTTTAATGCTGAAAATAGTACAGTATGACTTATAAACAAAACAACAAAAAACCGTTGAAATTCATTTTGCCTCGTTCATTGAAACCCATTCAATCATCAAGGGTCAAAATGTTATACGAGCTGTGTCCCTTGTCGTGAAAGTTTGCTTCTGATAATTTGCTCTAAGTAGGTACTCCAAAGTGGGCGGATAGGCTGTCCGCATCGCGAAATCTGACATAATTTAACCATTCTAAAACCACTTCAATCTCAACTAATTCTGCTTTGTTTGAAATCAAAACTATATCAGGTGAATGCCTGTTCTTTTGTCTTTTAGGGTGTTCGATTTATAATTAATTAACATGATGAAATAAAATAATTTTTAATTAAATTAAAGTAATATTTTAATATTCATGCCTTTTTATTTTCACATAATTTTTGGTAAATGTAATAAAAAAATATTTTTTAAACATGCGCCAATTTTACTTTATTTTTGTTGGGGGGTGGGGTGAAAGGTAATTTGATGCTGAAGTGAATTGTTTTGTTATTTTTTGTGAGTGTGCCCAGTTGGTTAACCTAACGCGTGCCTGCTCTTGTTGTTGACTGCAGGTAAGGAAGGGATACTCAAGTATGTGTCGCTGGTGACGCTGACCCTGCAGAATGCCGTACTCATCCTGGTCGTGCGTTATGTGCGCGTGCGCCCAGGCGACATGTTCCTGCCCACCACTGCAGTTGTGCTGGCCGAGTTCGTCAAACTCGCCTCGTGTCTCATCATCATGTTTGTGCAAGTGAGTAGGCTGCAATGTGGGTTTTTTAATTTTTTTAATCAGGGGTACATTAGTTGATTAAGCGGGGGAATTTTTCAATCGTAGACAATTTATCTTCCTCGTTCCACTGCTCCTTGCCATATGCCAAATGCCAGGCTAGGTAGTGGCAGGTATACAATTTTTTATGTCGTTGGTTTGACTCGACCGGAGTTCGGATCCCATGTGGGAGGTGGGAAACTCAATTCATTCGGGTTGATTTTAAGCAATAGCTTTGAGGTTAAATTCTGAGATATATGACCGTCTACTTCCATTTCAAAATACCGATCAGGAAATGATTTCATGGATTTGCAGATTTCCTGTAATTACTTGGTTATCGAGAAATCTTTAAAATCGTGTAAATTCGCATGAAGTGAAATGGCTACTATAAATATCTTCCTTCATAATGTTCTCTGAAGATTACGGAATTGTCTCTTCTTCTTTTCCTGTTTCTTCTATATCCTTTTCTTTTTTTTAAGTATTAGTTTTTTTAATTTTTTTATTGGGGAAAACATTTGATGATGTCATATATAAAATTATTTTTTAATTTCACTTTATTTTTGGTATGTGCTTATTTGTTGTATTTCTAAGGAGTTGGGGGAGGGGGAAGTTTGATTCATGTAATACATAGATCAAGTTAATGCAAAAACCAGTATAAATAACCATTACTGTCTTACCAGCCGTCTATCAACATGACCTTTAACTCAAGCCCAGCTGGTAAGGAGGCGGGCAATTGGTTTTCTGATAAGTGTTCTTGTTCCTGTGTGTTGGGTAGTTTTTTTATCGGGCTTTTGGCGGCCGCTAGAGGTCGTCTGACAGGTCACGTGACCGAGCTGGCCTCTGATTGGCTAATCGCCATTGCAGCTAGCTGCCCGTGTGAGGAGTAAACTGATTCAAAGAAAATGGCGCCCGCAGGATGTATTCTTTTGTGGGTCACTATGTCTGACTCGGTGTGTCTGACTGCTGGTGAACGTGATATGGTCGGACGGGAGGGTGGGTGGGTTAGTTCTTCGTTATGTGGGTCATGAATACCTCCTGCACATAGGACTGTGCTCTCCTCCCGTCAGTAAGGCATAGGGTGTTGTAGATAAAAGTTTCACGCCGTACTTGTAGTAGGGGTGAAAAACAACCTATTAGAAAAAGTAGCGAATGGCTGGGTAAATTAAATCGGCACATAAATTCTTAATTTAAGAAGCAATTGACAGCATTTGGTGGTCGCCATCTTGTCTATTGGCATTCTCTTCCATTTCACCAACTCTGCCGATATAATTATAAGTAGCCATTAGATACCAGAAGCAGGAATTCCACTTTTCGCCCTTATTTAGACTTGTCATCCGCCCCTACTCTGCATCGGGGTGAATATTTTATCTAGGAGTGTTGAAGCAGTTAATATAAATACTACATGGTAGCACAGAAGTTACAAGTTGCATAATCCGATGGCTTTGAATGTGTGCCATAGTTTGAGATAAATATATATAGGACTGCTTGTCCGTTACTTTAGATTGAAGTAACATTTGTGATTGGTTAGTTGTTGAAATTTTACGTCCTGGCAACATCTAAGATCATATCAGGGCGGATATCGACTTGAGTCAGTGCGCACTCGTGGCAACTTTATAGTGCTGCCCCACTGGGAGGCCAGGCCGCCAGCACCATGACCTGATATCCCACTCAGTCACATTATCCTGACATGGAGCCAACCAGTGCTGCAACTTTAATATGGATGTGTAGGCTCAAATGTAGTTAAATATTATTGGCTTTGAAAATGTGATGGTGATAACAATGCCCGCTAACTAAATGAAGCTTATGGTGCTGTCACATTACGACGCTTCTCGCCAACGTGCATCGACGTATGTGATTTTTTGGCGCTACATCGGGATACGTCAGGAAGCGTTACGCTCGCGTTAGGCGCGCATTGGTATACGTTGATCTACGGCGACGGTCGGCGGCGCGCATCAGGGGGTCGGCGAAGTTTTGTGTTTGCACAAAACTTTCGACGTGTGACAACGCGCGGGTGCCAACGTTATGGCGACGTTAGGGGCACATCGAGATACGTTACACGCCCTGGAATAATGTTATGCGAACGCTAGGAACACGCCGCGCGCTCGTGAGGCTCGTTGAAACACGTTGCACCCACCTTTTTTTGTTTTTTTTCTCACGCGTCGATATACCTTACCACAACGTCGGCCGCACGCTACCACTACGTTGCGCTGACGTCAAACTTTTCCCACCACGCCGAAAAGTTTGATGTGTCTCGAGTGATTTTGCGCGTTGGTGGTGCGCCGGCGAGATACGTCGTAGTGTGACAGCACCATTAGCAGTCGGATATCAGGTAATATTTTGTTCACATTCTGTTTAAGAAAAATTAAAGCCATGATTTCAGTTTCTACTACTTAAAAAAAAAAGGGGAAAAAAAAACCCCAATAAATATTTGAAAGCTACTGTTATTTAGTGGCTGATTCATCGCTGTACTGCGAGGGTTGGGTCCATCGGGCCTAAAGCCTCATATCGGGAAATAACAGCTTGTCATGTGGGACCCTGCAATGGAAATGATGTGGAAGTTAACCTTCTGTCTGGAGCATCACGGAAACATTTAAAAACTGATGTGTTCAAAACAATTGTATCAGCCGTCTGTTAGACCCTAGGACTCCTTTCTACTTTACCAGACTGGATGGCCGAATGACTTGAGCATCCGTCTCCCGTGTTGGTAGATCGTGGAATTCGAACCCTGAACCATTGACTTAAAAATTAATACCTGTTAATTCTTAGCCAGGCGCTCTGCATTATTAGGATAGGGCAAGGACTGGTTGGCTCAGTGTCAGGATAATGTGACTGAGTGGGATGTCCGGTCATGGTGCCTGCAGCCTGATCTCCCAGTTGGGCAGCACTAAAAGGTCACCATGAGTATGCACTCTCACAAGTTGGTACCCGTCCTGATATCACCTTAGATGTTGTTAGGACATAAAACTCCAACAACCAACCAACCAACCAACAACTGTGTGCCCACATACTTTATAAGTTATAACCTCCCGTGGTGGGGAGTGAGGTGTGTGTGGGGGGTGGGGGGGATGCGTGTGTGTGTGTGGCGGGAGGGGGGTAGGCTAGACAATCAGGAATTCTTGGACTAGCGTGCTACCACCATCTACCGGCTTCCAGGGCGCTGCGCAGGTGCAGTAGAGGCATAGCCACATAGCAACGCCAAGGTGTGGATGTAAATTACTTTATCCTGAGTGTTTTTGTAGGTGTTTTTTTTTTTTAACGCTAGGGCACTGGTCATTGCCGGGTATTTACATAGCTTTTGACATCGTTATGACTAAGACAGTGTAGTATCAGTATGGGTTAGTTATAATGTACATATGGGCTAGTTCTAATGTACATATTTATTGTATAGAGAGGTGAATGTTTTCTGCTAAAGTTGCCTTGTCCGATGGTCTTGAGTTTGTCATTTTAAATAAACATTAAATTATTTATTATGATCTACCTTAATTAAGTTTGAAGCAACTTTGATTTAAAATAGCTAACTTGGAAGATATTTGAAGTGTAAACATGCTAAATTAATGTTGGCGTGCTTGCCAAAATTCTGACACCATAGGCCTCAGCAGAGACTGGTTCTAATAAATTCTATGCAGCAAAAAAAAATGCTTTAAAAATGCATCAGCATCTAAATTGGGTATGTATAATGGAATCTAGATTAGTGTTTTGGTTTAGAAATGTGATGCTTTCATCGGACTGAGTACAGATAGGTGTAGTAAGTACTACGGACCTGTGCAGAGGTAAAGATGTGTGACTTGTGATTGCAGGAAGGCAGTGTGAAGAGGTTCCTGCAACACCTGCATGAAAACATCATCAAACAGCCGCTAGACTGCATCAAGATCTCCGTGCCCTCAATTGTCTATACGCTACAGAACAACCTGTTGTACGTCGCCGTCTCCAACCTAGAAGCAGCAACATTTCAGGTACATGTTCCCAAACTCATCATCATCATCATCATCATCATCTCAATCGTCATCCGGTGGTTTTGCTAGAGGGTAAACTTGTTAAAATTCTGTACCCTTAAATTTTCTGAAGATATGACTCTGTACCCTCAAATTGTTGGAATAATTTTATTTTATAAAGGTTTTCAAGGAGCCAAAGACAACAAAGCCTCCAGACCCCCCCACCCCCACCCCTCACATCCCCACATTTTGCGTACTCTCCAATTGTTTGGCGGAAATCCTGTCATCATATTCATCGTCATAGTCACCATCATTATCGTCATCATCCCAGAGGTGCCATCTCTTTGTTTGGGTTTTATGTGTTAGCAACATCTAAGAGCATATCAGGATGGGTAGCAACATGCGACAGTGTTCACTCATGGTGACTTTATAGTGCTGCCCCACTGAGAGACCTAGCGACTAGTACCAAGACCCGATATCCCAATCAGTGATATTTTCCTGACACTGAGCTAACCCGTCCTTGTCCTATCCTTGTAGTGCCGAGTGTCCGGTTAGGTAGCGACAAGTATCAATTTTGTATGTCATTGGGTTGACTTGTCTGGGAGCCAGAGTATAGACCCCTTTCAATGTTTACAAACATTGTGTATGCACGCACAGCTTGGCTGCAGAACGAAGGCACACTGCCATTGAGTTTGTCGATATGCGCAGTGCAAAACGTTTGTTTTATTCCAAATTAATAGAAATCCAGAACCCAATCCTTATAAATTTAATATAATCTGTTTAAGCATGTTATCTGTTTGTGTGGGAAGCAGTTTGTTTCTAGGTGGTGTGGTTTTAGAGCTATTTCACTTGTTCTGTAAGAAGATTGCTCATGGCCATTGACAATGCATTGAGTTTGCCGTTACGCGCAGTGCAAAACGTTAGTTTTATTCAAAATTAATAGAAATCCAGAACCCGAACCTTATAAATTTAATATAATCTGTTTGGTAAGCATGTTATCTGTTTGTGTGCCAAGCAGTTTGTTTCTAGTTGGTGTGGTTTTAGAGATATTTCACTTTTTCTGTAAGAAGATTGCTCACGGCCATTGACAATGCATTGAGTTTGTCGATATGCGCAGTGCAAAACTTTAGTTTTATTCAAAATTAATAGAAATCCATAACCCAAACCTTATAAATTTAATATAATCTGTTTGTTAAGCATGTTAAATTTGTGTCTGCCAAGCAGTTTGTTTCTAGGTGGTGTGGTTTTAGAGATATTTCACTTTTTCTGTATGAAAATGGCTCATAGCCATTGAGTTTGCAGTGTGACAGTGTGTCGTCCTGCAGCCAAGCAGCAAGCGCACTGACCTAAATCCCCATGCTGATGTCATATGAAATAGGTCTATACTGGCGAGTGTATACTGTTGCAGTACAACGCTGGTGGCACCACCAGCTGTCCCAATCCCGCAGTGTGCAGCTCCACCACAGTTAATACAGGTTGATAACCCATACAGCGACATCATTTAATCGATCAAATCGCCAATTGATCCCTCCGCCTATTTATATTTGCCTAATTTATTATGCTACACATAATTCCAGACATGATCATCACGACCAAATTATCATCATCATCACGACCACATTAGTTGAGTGCTTACGGTCAGGAGTTTGGTTCCCGGTTGAGTCAAACCAATGACTTTAAAATTGATACTTGTCACTTCCCAGCCTGCCGCTTTGCATTAATAGGATAGGGCAAGGACTGGTTAGCTCAGTGTTGGGATAATGTGAGTGGGATATCGGGTCATGGTGCCAGTGGCCTGATTTCCCAGTAGGGCAGCACTATAAATTTGCCATGAGTGCACATTCTCACAAGTCAGTACCCGTCCTGATGTGACCTTAGATGTTGCTAGAAAATAAAGCAATAAACAAACATTCATTAGTTAGCGGACATCCACAATTTTAAACATACCAAGCGTATGGCGGGGTAGAAGGAGTGTCAGTCAAGTACAACTTTTATCATTTAATAAAATGTTGATATTTCAAACGTTTGTATTCTTGTTTTTATGTTCTGTAGTCAAATTTTGTCTGTACTACTTTGGTAGCTCTGGAAAAGTGGTACGCTTTGTACGAGTGAAAATGTTGAAAACTTTGGATGGTCCCTTATGTCATTTGGCCTTGTGGAATGTGTAACTGATCGATGTGACCCATCGGTACGCACTCACCTCCTTCCCCCATTCTCTTTTGGTAGATCGTGATATTCAAACCATGGTTGACTCAAACCAATGACTTAAAAATTTATACTTGTCACTTCCTAGCCAGGCACTCAGCATTATTAGGATAGGGCAAGGACTGGTTGGCTCAGTGTCAGGATAATGTGACTGAGTGGGATATCAGGTCATGTTAATGGTGGTCTGGTCTCCCAGTGGGGCAGCATTATAAAGTCGCCATGAGTGCACACTGACACAAGTCGGTACCCGCCCAGATATGACGTTAGATGTTGCTAGTACGTAAACCTCCAACAAGCAACCAACCTTTCTCTCGCTGTGCCGCCTCACAGGTGACCTACCAGCTCAAGATCCTCACGACGGCGCTCATG
This sequence comes from Branchipolynoe longqiensis, assembly GCA_030323885.1. Classification (NCBI taxonomy): domain Eukaryota; kingdom Metazoa; phylum Annelida; class Polychaeta; order Phyllodocida; family Polynoidae; genus Branchipolynoe; species Branchipolynoe longqiensis. The sequence goes on from CM059186.1 coordinate 41,311,993, forward strand.
TCCGTTGTGATGCTGCGCAAGAAGCTGTCAGGCCTGCAGTGGCTGGCGCTGGTCATCCTCTTCCTGGGCGTCTCTTGCGTGCAACTACAGCCGCACGACGCGAAGGCGAGCATGGTCGTAGCCACCGAGCAGCGTCCTCTCGTGGGGCTGCTGGCCGTTGTCGTGTCGTGCCTCATGTCAGGCTTTGCTGGCGTGTACTTCGAGAAGATCCTCAAGGGCACATCACAGAGCATCTGGCTGCGCAATGTGCAGCTGGGTGCCATTGGCATGTTCTTCAGCTACCTCACGATGGAGATCAACGACGGGCCCAAGGTGCGCCAGAATGGCTTCTTTTTCGGCTATGACTGGGTCGTGTGGCTGGTGATCTTGAACCAGGCGTTCGGCGGCCTTATGGTGGCGGTGGTCGTCAAGTACGCGGACAACATCCTGAAGGGCTTTGCTACCTCGGCCGCCATCATCATCTCGTGTGTGGCGTCCATCGTTCTTTTCGACTTCGAACTGTCGGTGCCCTTCTCAGTGGGCGCCACGCTTGTCATTGTCTCCGTCTACATGTACAGCAAGTTTGTGCCAGCGCTAGCCTCCGAGCCGAAGCGGATGATCGCCGACAAGGTCTGAAATAGATATTGGGTTTTTTGGGGGGGGGTTTAACAAAAATTGTTTTATTTAGTGGAAGGGGGTATTTTGTTTGTAATTGTATAAGCATGGGATTTTTTCCTTTTCTAGGTAATTTTCTTTTAGTGTCTAGTAAAAGCTCAGTTATGATTCATTATTCTAAGGTTTTTTTTGTTTAGATTTTTGGTTGTATTTTTTTAAGGGGGGGGGGGGGGGGTGAGTGGACGCACAGGAGCGAGTTGGTGGGTGGGTGTTGTGAAGAAGGATCTGTTTCCACAAACATGTATGCTATATTGTAGTAATTTGATGTATTTGAAAACTAGGCTCAACTGGATACAGTTTACTAGAAATGTGCACACGGTGATTCAATCTTAATCTTCTCCCTCTTTACTCCTCTCCACTCTCCCCTCCCTCAACCCTCCGCTCAATCTGTCGATAGCGACAGACATGCTTCATTTTTCACGTGGTGCCATTTAAGAAAAATGCTTACTTTTCAAATAGAAGTAATCTGGTAGAATACAAAACAAAGATTATATTTCACGTTGTTTAAGTGTAGGGGGTTTAAAATGTGTGTGTGTGTGTATATAAATGTATGTATATATATCCGGGTCCATACGGGGTTGGAAAGTCTTGAACTTCATTTGCCACATTTCAAGGCCTTGAATATAACCTATTTTGGGTAATTAGTCTTGAAAAGTCTTGAATTCTATTAAGCTGTCCCCAATGATCTAAATTAGTCCAAAATCGCCATTCGCCATTCTTTCCCCCTCTGAAATCCACATGAAAGTAGTCTTGAATTCCTATCAAAAACAGCCTTGAAATATCCTTGAATTCTATATCTTCTTATATGTATGGACCCTGATATATCTGATGTATAAGCATTATGCGAGTATAAAGGCACAAAAGGGATTATATGTTTATTTCCTACCATATTACTGATAGGGTGCCTTACTTGTTGTATGGCCCCCCCTCCAACCACGTGACCGGTGGCTCCACCACCGGCATGCTTCTATCCTGGACGCTACACTGCCACTTGCGCCTGAGAATATATGCTTTGCACTATAGATTGCCGGGGTCCTCAATTGTGTAACTATACAGAATCATGTAATGGTGGAGTTTGCCTTAAGGATGTCTGCAGCGGCTATGGTTAGGCGAGAGTGAGTGCAGATGTCGTCTTATGCAATAGACCTTTTCCACGGAGCATGCGCATTGACCTACTACCCACAACATTAGTTATTGCCACTGCCATCGGAGGCGGTGGGTTGGTGGAAATCGTCTGTAAGACATTTTCCACACCGCATGTTGCGCAGTAGGTTCTTCCACCTCTGCCAGAGGGCGGGTTAGTAGTGGAAATAGCCTACTGGTTTAGATCTCAAAGTGCTGAGCTTGCAAATCTCGTCGTATTTGTTTAAGTAGTTTCCAGGAAGTTTCTTTAGCGCATGATGAATCAGGCTATTATTCCATGGAGGCAGCTTGCTCTTCTCTTCTTTACCCTCCACCCCCTCCCCTTTTCAAAAATTCTTTTATTTTGTTTAAGCAATATTTGGGGTGGTGTAATAGTTCACATGAATTGACTAGCATTATTTGATTATTTGAGGCCTGGTACGCCTCCACAAAATCACACACACACACACACACACGCACACGCACACGCACTCGCACTCGCACACGCACACGCACTCGCACGCACGCACGCACACACACAGGGGCTAAGAAAGGAAGTGTATGGTAGCTTCAAGCTTCAAAATTCCTCTAAAATCCTTTGATAGCTTCAAAGGGCGCTGCAATTGAAGTATACACAATGACTAACCCATCAAATTTGCACTAAGGAAAAATAGGTGCGAAAGCTTCTGTTGCATTAAAAACTTGTGGAAGTGTTTAATGAACTCTCCAAACACATTTGTGAACAGCGATCATGCAAGACTGTGCTGGAGAATATGTGTTTGGGAGTACAAGTCTGGTTCCGCTAGTCCATAACATACGCGTTGTAAATAGGATAAATTGAGTAAATACAATTATTTGCAGACTAGTTCTTACTGAGTTATTAAGACACTATTCTGCAGAATAACCGTGTCACACCAGTATATTATTGAGACTGAATTGATTGCCTTATTTCCATTTCTCAGCTTGGTGCGTCGTCTGCACAAAAACATTTCCATTTCAGAGGTAATTTAGTTAAAGATAACTGCGTAATAGCTCATCGCGTGTACATATCAAACTGGACAAGTTCGTTATTACAAACTTGGCTTCTTTTCATTCGTTTTTTTTTCTTTTTTAACGCGCGGTAAATGTTACTTTAAGGGGCTGTGGTCTTTATTATGAAAATAATCCATTTGTTATTTTAAGTATTTTGAGTCTCACACACGGGTGATCTGTGGGACCGGAAGTTGCTGATTGCTTTACTCCGCGAGATTCTGATATTGCTTGGGGCAGCGGTAAAATATGCTACATTTGTGTTTACAATTTTTTTTTAAACACTTTTTTTTTTCGCGGCCTGTGTATTTTTGTGAGCCACATCGACCCGTCATGAGTTTCTGCCATTTAGATTTTAATTTTGCACAGTCTGATGGTTTTGAGTTCTTACAATTGTATCTTCTTTTTTTTTTTTTTGTACATAAATATATTGAGCTGATTCAATGGTATAATAAACATTGCTTTAGTGCCAAGTAACGTCTATTATTTAATGGTAACTTTGGAGATATTTGAGGTGAAAACGTGCTCAATTAAGATTGCCATATATGGCAAAGTTCTTAAAACCCTTGGCTTCAGCAGTAACAGTTTCTATTGAATTGATTTCGTGTTTTAACAACAAATGCTTCTTAATGAGTGTATCCCTACTTAAATTGAATCTATCAAATCAAACTTGGGTAAGTGGTTTCGAAAACTTAACGCTTTTTCATCGGACACTGCAGCTTTAAACTATTGCATACAACAGTATAGTCACCAGTGTCCAGTACTCCGGGGAGTGATTCGAGAAAAATAACCCCTCCCCAAACTCAATGTGTCTAAAGCTGCATTAAATAATAGCATTTTCGAAACCAAAACACCTACCCAGATTTGATACTACTTATGGCCCTGTCACATTACGACGCTTCTCGCTGGCGCACCAGCAACGCGCAAAATCACTTTTAATCGTCCAGACACGTTAAACTTTTCGGCGTCAGCGCAAAGTATTGGTAGCGTGCAGCCGACGTTGTAAGAAAAATACACAAAAAAGTTTGGCGGGCCATCCTGATGACCTTAGATGTTGATAGGATGTAAAACAACAACAAACAAACAAAGTGACAGTTTGGCGCAATGTGTTGGAACGACCCTCACACGCGCGTGGCATGTGCATAACGTTCGCATAACATTATTCCAGTGCGTTCAACATATCTCAACGTGCCCCTAACGTCGCCATAATGTTGGCACCCGCGTGTCGCCGACCCTCGTCGACCATCAACGAATACCAACGCGCGCATAAAGCTTCCTGACCTATCCCGACGTTGCGCCAAAAAATCACATACGTCGACGCGCGTTGGCGAGAAGTGTCGTAATGTGACAGCACCATTAGCTACTGATGCAGGCATTAATCAGTTGTTGCTGTATTGAAGAGAACACTAAATAACTTAATACAACCTGTTAACAGCTGAAGCCCATGGTGTCCAGTATCTTGGTGTGCACAACCAAATTAATTTGATATGCTTTCACTACCGGACGCGATGGCCAAATCGGTAGAGTGCAGGCTTCCCGTGTGGAAGGTCGGGAGTTCGATTCCCAGACGAGTCAAACCAATAACTTACAAAATTGATATTTGTTGCTGCCTAGCCTGGCACTCGGCATTACTAGGATAGAGCAAGGACTGGTTAGCTCAGTATCAGAATGATGTGACTATGTGGGATATTGTGTCATGGTTCTGGCTGCCTGGTATCCCAGTGGGGCAGCACTATAAAGTTGCCATGAGTGCACACTCATAAGTGGGTACCCATCCTGATATTACCTTGCCAGGAGATAACACTCAAACAATGTTTTTACTTCAAATGTCTCCAAAGTTAGCCAATAAAAAGTTACTTCAAAAAAGAGTAATGTACATTGTATCAGTCAACCTAATTTATTTATCTAAAGGGGTATAGCAGAAACTGAAGACCATCCGGCTATGCAACTTTAATTAAGACAATTCAAGACTGTATTAACGACACATGGTTATTGATGTGTTGTACGTATGATTGATTGATTGATTGATTGGTGGTTGCTTTACGCCGTGTCGGCAGCATAGGCCATATTCCATATTCATGGCGAGAAATGTTTGTTTTTTGTTCAAACCATCGCTTTTACATGTAAAAGCAGACAATCAATTATGTGCCAATAGACACTCATTAAAATAGAGAGCTGTACATATGAGTTTAATGATGATTTTGGTTGGGGTCACTGCTTGGGTTATTTGTTCTGTTGTGCAATGTTAACTACCCTCACCAAGCCTATCTCGCTTCTGAAGTGAAGCGGAGGTAGGCTTAATCAATGAACATGCAGGCAGTAAGGGGAATGCACATAGGCCTCACTTACATTTCTTGTTCGAAACTCAACTTGAATGTCATAAATTCTTTGGAATGCTAATGAAATAAGATACTTTATTCAAAATATATATATTGTTAATTGTCTGACAGCTTTGCTTTTTCATATTTTAAGTACTAGAGGAAAACTAAGATTTTAGTTGCACAAAAGTAGAATTTTTAATCTTTTAATTTCTGCCTTGGTATAAACACTGCATATATATGTAAAAATATACTCTTTAAAAAAATTTATTTTCTTCTCACACATACCTAAGAGCAGTGATTAAAGAGCACTGAGAGATTATGTAGTGTTTGCTGCCTTGGTACAAACACTGCATATTTATGTCAAAATATACTTTTTAAACAAATTAAAAAATTCTTCACACACAGACCTAGGAGCATTTATTAAAGAGCACTAAAAGAGATTATATAGTGTTTGCTGGTTTGTGGCTTGCGCTAATGTAAAATGAATGGGGAAGGGTGGGCGGTGGGTTCTGTTGTGTAGAATAATGTGTCAGCATGTCTCAAATGTTTATCTGGACACCATCTATTCATTCCCGACATGTTTCCGTTTGACTATGGGTGCAACACACCCAACTTACACCTCTATCAGTGTGGACAGTTTTCTTAAATAGTTGGTGTTTGAAGAAAACGAGAATAGTAGGTTTAAAAATAATAGGAGGTTTTTAATAAAAAGGAAGTTGCATGTGGTATAAACAGAAACTTAGTGACATACTTGGTTTTTATGCTACATGCAGTATGAAAGAGAAACTGAAAATAATGTTTGTTTTTGTTACAAATGGTATCAAAGGGAACTTAGTGTGAGTATTTGTGTAATGCCAGATTTGAGTGGAGTGAGAAGGAAACCAGTGCCAGATGTGTTTTCAGTTTTATTTTTGTACAGATGTTCAGAGTTCACCCATCCAGGGGGAACAGCAGGTAACCAATGGAGAAGGTTCAACCTTTGAGGAATATAAATATAGCATACATCTTCTAGATATTGTTGTGATGAAAAATTGGTGTGTGTGGACTTGAAGGAAAAAAAAATTAATTTTAAACAATTTAAATTGATGATGGCTTACATATGGCTACACATCATAATTTCCTTGACTTAAATGTATTCCTTAGCTATTTTATTGCCAACATCATGATGGGTGATCCCCATTCTTGTGGGAGGGACATTACTGAGTCTCACGGTGCGTTCAGTGTGTATACCTTACTATAGTGTATTGATTGAAGCAGGGGCCAACTTCTCAACCTGTGCATTGTATGCAACTCTATCTATTCCATGGCTATTGGGGCTGCTTGGTTTCTTAAAGCTGCAAAGCCCGATGACGCGTCAAAGTTTCAAAACCAAAACAATTATTTACATTTGATTCTACATATTTAACTTAGATACTAATGCACTTATTGAGGATGTATTGCTGCCGAGAAGGGCATACTGAGTCAATTTAATAGAACCTGTTGCTGTAAAAGCCTATGATGCCAAAGTTTTGGCATGCTTCCCAAAACTAATTTGACATGTTTATACTTCAAATATCTCAAACAGTAGCCATTCAAAATAAGTTACTGCAAACAAAAGGAGGGTAGGTTATAACAATCAGTCTAATATAATTTATCTCAGAAAAATGAAAGGAAGCTAAAACCATCAGACTACAACTTTAAGCAAATAAACAAACAAATGTCCCGATGGTCCCTGTCCTGACTCCGCTTCGCTGATCGACATATGTGCATGTTTCTGGGAGGACAATCAACAGTTCTGGGTGGTTCATACGAAACTATCCTCTCATTGTCCTTGTTGAAATCACTGACTCAGTGGTATGTTGGATGACCATTGCTTGCAGCTTGTCACCTGAGAAATTGTAAATTAATATAGGTGTCTTGTATATTTTGGTGGTTTGATGGAGAACCCACAGGTGTACCAGTTATAGTTATGTGAGGCTAGTTAGATTAATTTCACAAGCATGGTTGACCGGTGTTTAGTATTTGCTGTTGCCTTGTGCAGGGTGCCCAATTCTAACTTACGCACTGAGATAAAAACACGGGGGAATAGTGTAGATTTATTAGTATCAATTGGAGCTTCTTTGCATGTTTTGGGGGTATATGTCTGTATGTATTTCTTTTTAAAGCTGCATAGTCCGATGAAGCATCAAATATTTCAAAACCAAAATCAAAATCAAGATCAAGATTTGATCCTACATATCAAACTTGGATACTGGTGCACATATTAAGCATTATTTCCTGCATGGAAGGGCATGCTAAGTCAATTTAACCTGTTACTGCTGAAACCTATGGTGTCAGAATTTTAACATGTACGGCAACATAAATATCTCCAAAGTTAGCCATTTTAAATCCAAGTTAGTTCAAACTAAAGTAATATAGGTTATAAAATTCAACCTAATATATTTATCTAAACATAATGGCGGGAACTCTAAAACATGTGTAAAAGTGATGGTTAAACGAAAATGGACAGAATACAAGTTAAACGCTTCTCGTCATCAATATGGCCTTTGCCGCCGACATGGCGTAAAACAACCACCAATCAATCAGTCTAAACCATCAGACTATGCAACTTTAATCTGGGTTATCTTTTGTTTTGGCTTTTATTTCAAAATGCCAATTCAGGGTTGTAAGGGATACAATATATGCAAAAATAACTGTCAGCATTTTGTTTTAAAAGACATGTATGGACCATGGATGTATATACAAATGATAGGATAGAATTTAAATGATGTAAATACGAAATATATATCAACATAATTTCCTGGTCGGCTGGGCTAACCTTTATCAGTATGTAACTTAAAACAAAGAACATAAATAGGTTGTTTTTTTTTCTTTTGGAACTAAAATTACAATGATTTTTGAGTCAGTCAATGTTGCTGGCATTTGTTACGTCGATAGACGCAGGTAATTTAATCTGAATTGTAATATTACCAACAACTACAAAAAGGGATGGCCACATCACAATCAGTTCCGAGACACAAATAGTGTTTTATAACCAGGCATACCTGTAGATATACGCATGTATCTGTGTTTGTGTGGGTGAGTGTGAGGAGGTCCGGTTAGGTCGACGGGGTTGCAAATCCACGAGTCTTCCGTTCTCTGTACAAAATGAGGTACTGGTAACATGACAATTGTAACTATCTCTGGGTCTTTTCATGGTAAATGGAGCCAATGTATTTTCTTGAATGTAATGGTCAATAATTTCTATTTAAAAAAATAGAGGGGTTATTTTCTTCAATAGAACTGTTATTCTTATAAAATGAAGGCCTATGGTGGCATAGAAAGATAAAAAGAAGAGCCAACCTGTTCCTTTAAAAAAATATGGTGTCCCAATGAGCGTGACTATGTGTCATGGAAAATGGGCTCCCCATGGGTTTTTTTTCTGTTGAATATTACTTTATATTTAATGAAGTAATAAAAGGACACTCACTTGAAATAAATGTCAATCTTGCATGCAAATATTTGTATGCTCCTAAAAAGTTCCATGGTGATTAAGCTGGTTTTGGATGTAACTGTTGTGTTACCTGCTTGGTCTGTCAGGAAATATGTTATTCTGTGAATACCAGAGCATCAGTGGGAAAACACTTGTTGCATGTGTAAGCTTATTTCAGAGGACCACGACTAGTGATATCATTTTCCTACAAAGCTGTATGAAAAGAAATTGAATTTTAAGTCCCATATTGGTTTTTTTTGGTGTCTCCTTTCATTACGTCCACAACTCAAAATTGGGAGGGATATAATTTTTCTGTGCAGATTTCTTTATAGTCCATTTCTGTTCTTAGGGGGTGGGGGGTCACCGTTTCACAATTATTTGTTTTATGCAATAAATTTTCTTTAATAATTGTTGTTATTAATAAATCATATATTACATCCACATTTGGGGCTGGCTACTCAATTAGTTCTTGTTATTTTGACAAAATGGTAACCTCAACTATCTTTTACTGCACATTATTCGTGTACTTCTGGAGAAGAGTGGGCTCTCAGACAAAAGAATAAAGGGAAATACAAAATATAAACCTTTTAACCCTCAAATCACACGTTGGCTTCATTTTCCTTCTCTTTTTTTTTTTAAAGACCCTCTAGTAAATCATTTGTAGGCGGAATGATACGTAATGTGTGTGTGCTGTTTCATTCATGGATTTATATGTGAAGTCATAATCTATACTGCAGTATCATGCTGGTGTTGAAGCCGGTTATGGTTCATTGGTTAGTATATAGTTACTGTGTATGTACTAGGGTATAGTTGACACTTTGTATGAAGAGGGAATATGGTTGAAATAAAACTAAATATTTATTAATTACAGATGTGTCACCAATTTATTAGCGAATGGGTGCAACGTCATTTTATTTAATTTTGTAATGACCATAAAATTAAACTAATAACCATAATTTTAATCAGCTTTGAACTTTATTTGTCCAATTTCAAGGCATTGAAAAGCCTTCAATTTAACCTATTTATGGTAATTACTCTTGAAAAGCCTTGAATTCCATTAAACTGTCCCCACTAATCAAAATTAGTCTGAAATCACCATTGGCTTTCCCCCCTGAAATCCAAATGAAAATAGTTTTTAATTCCTATCAAAAATGGCCTTGAAATCCATATTTCATGTGTACGGATCTTTTAAGGGTCGTCCAAAGTTGTCAACACTTTCAAGGTAGTACAAAGAGTACTACTTTTCCAGACAGCCCCCTTCCCTCAAAACTAGTACATATCAACATTTTAGTGCAGACTCCGATGGGGTAGCTGAATGAGTTGAGCGACCACCTCGCATTTTGATAGGTCATGGGGAGTCGATGCGCGAAAAGGAAGAAGGGAAGGCGGGGGTGGAAAATAAGGCGTTTATTCTACGCCTCAACAGAGAACATACAGGGTAAAAATGGATAAGCTCCAGGGAGCGACAGTGAGAGAACTCATAAGGAGCAAAGTAAGGTAAATAAGGCTCCGGGGAGGAGTGAAGACCTCAGAAGGAGGAACAATGTATATAGTAAGGAGAAGGTAGAAGCTCATGAGGAGCGGATACAGGATAATGTTCGGATGGATTAAATGTCAGTAGAGTGAGGGGGTGCCGAGGAGCCCTCCACCAAAAAAGGCGGAGAGGGCTCGCGGCGCGCCCGAGGGTAGAGGCGGGGCAGCAGGGTGGGGCGGCAGGCACTGTGTCAGGGGCCAGGTTCCCTCTGGGGGCGGCGAGTGTCCGTGGCCTGCGTCGACAGGGAGCGGGCGGCCAAAAAGGAGGAGGCCCGCTCCTTGGCGACATCCGGTGAGGAGGTCCGACGAGGGTGGAGCAGGGGGGCAGCGAAGTCCTCAGGGCTGGGCGGGGTGGCGGTTGGGGGTGGGTCAGGTGGGTCGCTGAAGGCGGTGTCGTGGGGGTCGGCGGCTGTGAAATCTTCAGAGGGCTCCTCGTGGGACTGGGCTGGGCTGTGTGCTGAGGCGTGAGGCCCGAGGTGGTGATCCCCGGCTGGGACTGGGCGGCGCTGCGATCGGTGGTCGCTGGGAGGTTGTCGGTGGGAGTTGCGGGGCTGTCGGCAGTGGTGAGGGTGAGGCGCCGGAGGGGGCCCCCCGGGCCGGCCGGGGGGAGGCCGGCGGATCAAAAATCCGCCGAGGTGGAGGGGGGGGTCTGGCGCTCACGGGTTTGTTTTGTGATGCAGTCGGCCTCGCTGTGCATGGTTAGGACGCGCCTCACATTGGCGCAGTATGCACAGACGTGACGGCGCCTGTCCCCCGCCTCACCGTGGGCCTCCCCGACGTGGGCCCGATCGCACGAGGCGGGGGCGCGGTTCCAGGCCGGGCAGGGGGCCCCGTGGGTGTCCCTGTCGTAGGTGGCGAGGGCGTCGGCTTGGGCTCGGGGGAAGTGCGCGCCTCGGTGGAGAGGGTCGGGTAGGCGGGCAGGGGCGGTGGTGGCTTGGTCCTCGGGCATGGCGAGGCAGTCTAGTCTCATGAGGTTGAGCGCTACGGGGTCGTGCCAGCCCTGGGGGAGGGTTCCGTCCGCGATCGCGGTAAACACGGTCTCGGAGTACCGGCGAACGGTCGCCCAGGGGTAAATGAGGTTATCCCGGCAGAGCGCTAGGTGGTGGTGGTGGTGGAGTCCCTGGGCGGAGTGGGCGGGGAAGTCGGGGTGGTCGATGAGGGTGAGGAGGGCGAGGGTATACTCGTCCTTCGTCGCCTCCCCCCTCTTCACCGGCTTCCTCTCGGCCCCTCGTTTCACCAGGTCGGAGGGGAAGATGTAGTTGGCCGGGATCCCTTGGCGCCTGACGGAGTGTCGCGCCTCGGCGGATGGGAGTATGTCCCGGACGGCGTCGGCCGCGGAGGCGGGGCTGTGCCGGATGGCCTCCTCGTGGTAGGCCGGCGAGGTGGCTGGCGGTGCTTGACTGGAGAGGTGACGGTACCTCTCGTACTCCGGGTGCGCGGCCCCGGGGAGGGACGCCTGAGGCAGCGGCGGGGGCCGGGCTGTGGTGGCGGTAGGCGTCGGGGCGGCCTGGCGCCTCGGGGCAGATGAGGGGATCTCCGGTGCGGGGCGGGGCTCCCCGGTCTCCAGGGAGTCGATCCGGGCGTGGAGGTCGGCCGTCGCCTGGCGCGCCTCGGCGGCGGACTGCTGATGGTCGAGCTGGATGCGCTGGAGTGCCTCCAACACTGTCGACATCTCGGAGCCCGAGGTGCGGCCCGAGGGCGCCGCGGGGGACGCCGGGGCGTAGGCCGGGGACTCGCCCCGGCCGGGTGCTGGAGAGGGCCCCGGGGTGCGGGGGGCGGCCCGGGATCCCTTCCGTCCACGTCCTTTTCCTTGAGGCATCCTGAGGCTGAGCTGGGGCAGAGGTCCGAGGTGGAGGAGCCAAGGCAGGAAAAACAGGGAGCAGGAAGGCGGCAAGAGGGTGAGTGCCTGAGGGAGGCCGGCGGGCGGCCTTATAAGGGAAGGGGGGGGGGGCGGCGACAGCAGCTGAGGTGTGAAAGCTGGCGGCCCGGGGGAGGGCGAGAGGTGGCGAGCAGCGGGCGTCGGGTGAGGTGCGAGGGCTGCGCGACCCGGGGGGCGGGGGAGGTGGCGACGCGCCGCGCCATCTGCCGAGGTGAGTAGGCAGCGCGACACGGGGCGGGGGGAGGGTCTCTTCCTCTCCTCGCATCAAACGCAATGCTTCGCATTGCGACCAAGCCCCCCAGTCGATTGAAACCAATAGAAGCAATCATTAAAAAAATATCAACATTTGATTCAACGATGAAAAGTTGTACTTCGCTGACACCCCCCCCCACCCCCCCTTGTATGCTTTCTTTACACGACACTGAAAATTGTTGACAACTTTGGATGGCTCCCCAATAGTGCTTATTCGTCTTTTCCTTCATCAGCATGGTTTGGTGGCGCCACCTAATGGCAAATAACTTAGCATCAGCTATCCTGTAATATATTGCGATTACAGTAAAACCTCTAAATTGACTGACCGTGGGATCGACTTTAAAAGGTCCATTTAGGGAGGTGGTCGGCTTAGGGAGATGTGTTATCATTACAATGGTATTGCATGGGAAACTGTTTGGGACCCAAATAAAGTGATCGGTATAGGGCAGTAGCCAATCTGTGGAGATGGTCGGTTAGAGAGGTTTTACTGTATTAGTAAATCTGAGATGTGTGATGTTTCTAAAATATATAGCTAACAAGGGGAAACAATGTAATCCTGTATACAGTAAATACCCTTTTAACTCTAGCTACATTCCTCCTAAGCTTAGATAAAAGATTCACCCCATACTCACAGTACAGGGGTCAAAACCAGCCCATTAGAAAACCTGGCAAACAAATTTTGACATGCTGGGGAAATGAACTGAGCAGATAAATCCTTAATTCAAGAAGCAATATATATTCTTCACATACATCTTTATATATTTTCCCGCTACTTCTGATTTGAAAAATATAATAAAACATAGTTTAAGCAACTTTAAAAGTTAAATCGTTGGCGTTCTATCGCTGCCATCTTGTCTTTTTGCATTCTCTCTCAATTCACCAACTCTGTGCCGATATAAGTAGCCATTTGATACTGGAGAAAGGGATTCTACTTCCTGTTCCATGCTAAAACAGTTTTCGCCAGTATTTAGACTACGTTGTCGTTCACCCCTCCTGTACTGTGAGTACGGGGTGAATCTTTTATCTATCCTAAGCTATCCTATGCTGAAGGAATCAACACTAATACAGGGTAAATATAACATGAATGAAGGTGCACCTTTGTAAAATATAGGATACACCAGCATTCTCAGGATTTAAACAAAAATGTAATATGAATAAGCTATGCTTAGGACTGACCCCCCGACATAACTACAGCAAAGTATTTTATGATTGCGCGTGTATTTTTTTTACTCCACTCGCGGTGTTCGATTTGAAATTCTACCAATTCGGGTGATCCGAGTCGTGGTCGTGATAATCGAATACGGCCGTCGTTTCCGCGGAATAAACTATTAATATTGCACCATGTTTATGCCAAATTATTCTTTTTTCTATTAATTTTGAATATAATCAAGGTTTGCACTGCACGTATCGGTAAATTCAATGACAGTGGGCATTTGTTTTATTCTCGACTATATTATTAACCAATCACTGTCATCCACCCTGCTTGCTGTGTACTGAAGTTCGAAGAGCGATTTCCGTTTCCGTTTGCTGGACTTTGATTATTCTGTTATTCAACACAAATTTACAAATGGCGGTGCCCATATAGGGCTATTTCCGTTTCCGTTTGCTGATTTTTGTGATTTCATCTTCCACCTCTATGAGTACTGGTATTGTTTATGCATATATGTACACATGTTAGTCCTTAGCCTCCCCAGAGGGTGGGTCGGTATTAAATTACAAAAAGTAAAACGGATGAGTAGGTAAACAGGCCTCACTGGTTGTTTGTGTTAGAGGGCCCTAGCGTGTGTGGGCAACTTTAAAGTTGCATGGTCCGATGGCATTTGGATTTTTGTCTTATTTTTTAGATAAATATATCAAATTGATTGTTCCGAGCTACTAATCATTAGTCCAGAGTGATTTTGATTAAAGATGATTAGTTTTGAAGTAATTTGAGCTGAAAGAACCAAAAATAATGTTGACAAGCTTGTCAAAAGTCCTGTGGCTATGACCCAGATGGTCATCTCGCGGTGACCACATGATGTGAGATGACCCTGCACAGTAGGGGCGTAATCGATTAATCGACTCTGGTCACCCGAGCCAATTTGTGGCGCATGCGCACATCCTGCAGACTCGGGGCGAATAATCGAATACGTTTCTCCATGCTTGGGTGACAAAAATGGTAGCCCTTTTATTTGTTTTTTAATAGCCGATATAATTACAGCAAAATATGATTTAAATATTTTTATGATGGCATAGTTTAGTGATATTTCCATTTCATTAATCTATGTTATTACCCAAAGAAAATATGTATGACTGGTACCTGTGACTGTTATCCTGCAGGACGGTACCAGCGCAAATGTGACATCATCGCTCCTTGCAAACCCCAGCCAAGAGGTGGGTTACTGAGGTCGGGTTGTTTTGCACATGGCACGTGTATTTGTCGACTCCACTCGCGGTGTTCTATTTGAAATTCTGACGACTCGGATGACCCGAGTCACCCGGGTCGTGTTAATCGATTACGGCCCTGGCCTACTTGGTTGGGGGGAGGCTAATGAGGTCACGAGATTGGCCTAGTTGGTTAATGGCCTCCCTGCATAATGGGTGTTTCAGAGTGTGTGTCCAAAGGGGTGAGGTTATAAATTCACGGGTTATTCTGTATATGCTGTCCCAAATCATTAGCTAATACACCAGTATCTAAGTTGGATATATAGGATCACATGTAAGTGTAATGTGTGCGTATAGCCAAGACCGTGTGACGTCATGCAGGGCGGGGAGTTGGTCGAGGGAGGCCCGAAATAAACCACTTGCATACTAGACGTCGAGGTGTCCGTGTCGCTTCATTCGATATTACATGGTGTCAGATCTGAACTCAGGACGCTCACATATTCACCATGGCCCTGTCAGCACTAAAACCGCCTCCGCCGTTAATCCTGGAAGGAAATCTAGCAATGAACTGGCGTACATGGTATCACGCGTACAAAATATACAGTGTAGCCACTGGAGCGGTGAGCAAGACAGAAAATTCAGTGCTGCGTATTTCTAAATGTGGCTGGACTTGAAGCCCCAAAACTGCATTTGACTTTCAAAATACCCACCACGCACAAGGACAAGATTGAACATCTAGTAAGGACATTTGAAGAGTATTGTGTAGGGAAAACCAATATCACCGTGGTCAAGTACTCGTTCAACTCGTTCAATCAGACTACAGAGTCCATGGATACATATATCCGAGAACTAAAGCACCGAGTAACGTATTGTGACTATCGAGAATTGGAGGAGACTTTATTATGTGATAGATTCGTATGTGGTGTAAAGGAGATAAAGCTGCGAGATAAACTACTACAAACGCCAAATTTATCACTTGTCATAGCGTTGAACGCGGCAAGGTGGGCCGTCTACCTGCATACCGGGGAGAAGTTGCAGCGGGATGTCATTCGAACAGGACAATCTTCCGACGTGTGGGTGTGGACAACCGCCATCGGTGCTCCTGCCACCAGGAGCCGCCGAGTCGGATCCTGATATCAGGACAGACGAATCATCACTACTCATACAACAACTTCTGCAAGCTTCGCGGCTTTCAGTAAAGAAAAGCAGGGTAAGAAAGTTTTCATGCTCACTAATTATGTAATACGAAATGAACGTAACGGTAAGGGTGATGCAATCTATCTGGACTTCAAAAAGGCATTCGACAGTGTGCCCCATAAACGGCCTTTACTCAAGCTATCCGCATATAGCATTGATGGAGATATAAAGACATGGATCAAAGACTTCCTAGTAGGCCGGAAACAGTGTGTCATTGTGAATGGCATACCATCAGACTGGACAGTTGTACTGGGTGGTATTCCCCAAGGCAGCATTTTAGGTCCCATCTTATTCGTTCTGTTCATTAATGATCTACCGGAGGTCGTCCTCAGTGCAGTGAAAATCTTCGCTGATGACACAAAGGTCTTCCGAAAAATTGCATCAGACGATGATCATGCTCTACTGCAAACAGATCTTGACAACTTATATAGATGGTCACAAGATTGGCAACTCGGCTTCAATGAGAGCAAATGCAAAGTCATCCACCTGGGTAAAAATAATGTCAAACGACTCTACAAATTGAGCAACACCACTCTACAGGCCGAGAATGAAGAGAAAGACCTTTCCATTATTATCGACAGTGAACTCAAGTTCCACAAACACATAGCTGCAGCTATTAATAAGGCTTCCAGGATGCTTAGCCTCATAAGAGCTACCTTCACATGTCTGGACGAAAGTACCCTCCCGCGTCTGTACATAGCTATGGTACATCCTCACCTTGAGTATGGCAATGTAATTTGGTCACCGCGCTACAAACTGGACACCAACGAAATCGAAAAGATTCAGCAAAGAACCACAAAGCTAATCCCCAACTTGAGGAGTGCCATATGAGGAAAGATTAGTCTCACTGAAGCTCCCATCACTATTGTATCGCAGAAGACGTGGTGACATGATACAAGTGTTCAAAATTGTAACGGGAATTGACCGCATAGACCCCCACATATTCTTTCCCCAGCAACCTGAAACCACCATTCACACAAGAGGTCATGAACACATGCTCTACAAAAACAGATGCAACCTGGAACTTCGGAAGCACTTCTTCAGCCAAAGAATAATAACTGACTGGAATTCACTACCTGATAATGTCATCTCAAGCCCTACCCTGAACTGTTTTAAAGCTAGAATAGACTGATTTTGGAAAAATGAGCAGTATAAAACTCTGTGACTAACTTTTCAAGTATTGCAGAATAGAGACCGAAATACCAACAGGCAATTATGCCTTCAACATTTCGTACATCTGGTATCAAGGTATCATGGTAAGGTCGGACTGGGCGAATCCACATGGTGTGAGTACTTTTCGGCATTATTTTGTATGCAGAAGGACCCAGCTCTTCCCAAATCTTGGGTTCCACACATACAAAATCATTTGGAGGAAATATCAACCCTAGCTTCAGATTGGGAGTGGCGGGCATGTCTGTTCTGGAGCGAGCGGACATTTACTATGATAATAGATGGACGATTACCATCAGGATGGGAAGATCATTATGCCATTAAAGATATTCAAAGAGACGTTTGTGCATTAGGAACTTGACTAAGCTTGAGAAAAGATGAAGTTGACAATTCTGGCAGTTATTGTGAAAGTACGATATCTGAACACTTTGACTTCTGGATAATGAATGCTTTATTCCCCATCAGGGGTCTAGACCTCCGGCACACTTAGTCATGTGACGTCATCTCATTTGCATATATTACAGACATGTCTAGACGTCTAGAATGCATATATCACAGTTATCACAAGGACTATAGCTCAGATGTAGATGGCAGAATATGTGTTTATTGGAACAAAGGCAGGGACTGTGGATTTACGGCTTCACACGGTGTGATGCCTAATCGATATTGTCACTGCTGCTCATGGGGTGCTTTTAGATACAAACGTTTTAATGTTCATAAAGAAATAGATTGTTTTAGTAAGAAGAAGTTTCAGGAGAAGAAAGATAGCCAGGACGAAACTATAAACAATCAATCAGAAGATAGTAAGCAGAATTTTGTGAATTAGGCCTCTTAGAGGCCAAAAGCTATGATAAGTTGCAAGCAGGAGACGACCAGTACATTTTGCAAAAATTCGGTTGCCATGGGGATATAACAAACAATAATCAAAGGCGGGATAGTTCTAGCCCAGTATCGCCTGATTTAGATACTTCAAAATTGTACAAAAATCATAAAGATGTTATGTCGGGTCAATTAATGTCTCAGGGCTCTGAGTCGTATGCAAATCTACATGAACTTGGTCTGTCAACTGCTTCATTAAACAGCACCCACTGTTTTACAGATACTTCTGAACATAGACAGTCTACTGATGTATTATGTCGGGTGTGCTGCCTCAACACAAATGCAACTTCGGGCCAATATTGTCATGTTGTTAGCCATGCTGTGAGGGATGTTATGCCCACTATTAACCATTCAAATACTATCACCCCCATAGGTGCTGATGTATTGAATGCTATAAAAACAAATGCTATATGCTGCTTTAAAGTGGCCAGATATCCGCCGCGTGGAAAACAAACGAACTCGGAAATAGTTCAGATGTGTGCCACAGGGGTGGTGCATGCTTAGTACTGAACTTTTCCACTTGGTGGTGTACAGGAGAGTGACCTAGTTAGTAGTTGGGGGTAATACTGAGGTATTTTCAATCTTCTTTAGAGAAGTGCAATGAGGAAATATATTTGTGTAATGTGAAATATATGTTAGTACAATTACAATGAGAAACAGATATAGATGAAAAACGTTTTTTTTTTGTTGAATATAAAAAAAAAGTTTTGCTGTGGATGGGGTTTGAACCCACACAACCAAACAACTTCTGATCACAAGTCCTACACTCTAACCACTAGGCCACAGAGACCACACATAATTACTAATCTCAGTTCAGGATATTTGTGTATAGGACATCACATATAAAACGTGTGTGTGTATGTGTTTGTTTTGTTTGTTGTTGTTTTACGTGCTAGCAACATCTAAGGTCATATCAGGACCGCTACCGACTTGTGACAGTGCGCACTCATGGCAACTTTATCGTGCTGCCCCACTGGAATACCAGGCCACCAGCACCATGACCTGATATCCCACTCAGTCACATTATCCTGACACTGAGCCAACCAGTCCTTGTCCTATCCTAATAATGCCAAGCGCCAGACTAGGAAGCAACAAGTATCAATTTAAAATCATTGGTTTGACTCAACCAGGATTCAAACTCACAACCCCACGATCTACCAACACGGGAGACGGACGCTCTAACTCGAATCCTGGTCGAGTCAAACCAATGACATTAAAATTGATACTTGTTGCTTCCTAGTCTGGCGCTCGGCATTATTAGGATAGGACAAGGACTGGTTGGCTCAGTGTCATGATAATGTGACTGAGTGGGATATCAGGTCATGGTACTGGTGGCATGGTATTCCAGTGGGGCAGCACTATAGAGTTGCCATGCGCGCGCACTGTCACAAGTTGGTACCCGTCCTGATATGACCTTAGATATTGCTAGGATGTAAAACAACAACAAAAAAACATACGTACGTACGTATGCATGTACATACGACGTACATACGTACTTACATACGTACTTACATACATACATATGTACGTACATACATACATATGTACGTACATATATACGTACATACATACGTACATACATATATACGTACATACATACGTACATACATACGTACATACATACATACGTACATACATACATACATACATACATACACATACATACATACATACATACACACATACATACATACATACATACATACATACATACATACATACCTTTTATATGTGACGTCCTATACACAAATAGCCTGAAGTGAGACTACTAATTATGTGTGGTCTCTGTGGCCTAGTGGTTAGAGTGTTGGACTTGTAATCTGAAGTTGTTTGGTGTGTGGGTTCAAACCCCATCCACAGCAGAACCTTTTTTACATTCATCAACAAAAAAATGTTTTTCATCTATATCTGTTTCTCATTGAATTATGCAATGTAATTGTACTAACATATATTTTACATTACACAAATATATTTCCTGATTGAACTACTCTAAAGAAGATTGAAAATACCCCAGTTTTACTCTCCCTTATCTCCACTCACCCAGCCATTTTTAAAACAACAGCTGCCAGCTATTCCCAGCCTCAGAACTGACCCACTTCTGGTGGTGAAGTGGGTCCCCTACTCTCCCCACACATACTTGGTTCATTTAAACATAAAAACTAAACAAAGTTGTGCTTGGAGAGCATTTGTCGGAGTACGCGCAGTGTCCCAGCGAGCTATAGCTGGTCCCTTTAAGCATGACTCAGCATCGGACCAAAATAATCACTTTGTTCCACTGCATGTGAAAGTACGACGTCTGAACACTAAATAAACCATTCAGTATCCAGAATGGTTTATTCACGGCTAGGTAAAGTTACCTGCCGGCAACTTTCCATGACGTCATCTCATTTGCATATCTCTTTGTCTCAACCTCTGCATCTCGTTAACATATATTAACCATACCTGTAGTCTATTACGCATATATCACACTGCATACATGTCAATTGTGTCACTCAAGTCTAGTCGATGATATTGATCTTGCTATCAATTATTTGCCCTCTTCTGATATTTATAGACAGTCTACTGATACTTTAACCCAGGAGTACTGCCTGAGACATTGTACAACTTCGGGATGTAATGGTCAATTTGTTAGTCGCAGGGTTAGGGACGTTATGCTCACAAATATCCATTCTGAAGTGATTTTTCCCACAGGGTCAGATTTATTGGATGTGAATAAGCCCCCCCCCCCCATGATTTTGCGACGTTAAGCATAACTCAACATCAGGGAGGGGTGTTAATGTTGTTGTCCCCGAGATTAGTAGTATTATTCCAAAAGATAGATCTCGACAGTTACAGGAATTAAATGGGGACGATTATGATTGTTATTCTGGTTTCGAGCTTACACCAAAAAACGCAGATACTATCACCTATTCAGATACCGAATTACTTGATGAGGCATTGGAAAATATAGACTGAGTTAACGACTGACATTTTGAATCAAAAGTTATATAGGAAATATGCTATTACTCCATTCATGTTTCAGGACAAGTTATTGAAATTCTGGCCTACGATTAATAGCAATGTGTGTACTAATAATTACTATTTCAAAGTTTATGCTGTGGTAAGAAATTCAGGATTACCTGGGCCACGTTCAGGGTCAGTCTCGGAGGCGCCTCGGAGATGCCAGTGACGTCACGCTAGTCTGAACGGCAAAAGCAGTTTGTTGTCTCTAAAATGGCCGCCCCCATAGGCGGTGGCCATTTGCAATGGAAAAGCTGCGCTGTGATTGGCTGAAACGACTGGATACGGCGGCCATTTCCGAGGCACTTTTTGTCTCTACTATGAAAAGGGAGGTGTCACCGAGACGTCGCCGAGACGCACCCTTAACGCAAATAAGCCAAAAAGCATCGCCGAGACGTCTCCGCAGCGCCTCCGAGACGGACCCTGAACGCGGCCCTGATTACCTATATTCTAAAATTCCAATCCCATCTGGATTGAATGTTAGTGTATGGAGAAAACTATTAGTTCAGTACGATGATAATTTATACTAGAATTTGTAGAGTTTGGGTGGCCAGCAGATTACTGTAAACAATCTCCTCCACAACCCTCTGCTGTTAACCATAGGGAAGCACCGGAACATACTAAATGGATAGAAAGGTATATAGACACAGAATTCGGCCATAATGCACTTTTAGGTCCATTTTCCGAGCCTTCATTTATACCTTGGGCTCAGGTCAGCCCTATGATGACAAGACCAAAGAAAAATACACTGGAACGTTGTTGATCGTAGCTACCCTAAGGGCAGAAGTGTAAATGCTGGCATTATTAAAGGTTTTTACCAGGGTACCCCTTTTAAATTATGTTTCCAAATTATGTTTTATGTGGTTGATTGACTTGGCCAGAGCATACCGACAATTTCGGACGTGTCCGTTGTCTGTTCCTCTATTCGGAATTAAATTGGAAAATAAATACTACTTCGATATTGCACCACCCTTTGGCTGCCGTACATCTACACTGGCATGCGCCCGTACTTCTAGTGCGGTAGTATATATCTAATGAAGAAGGCAGGCTTTCTTTTACACTGTGCTATCTTGTAAATTTATCTAGAGATTTAGGTTTGCAGCTATCAATTAAAAAATGTTCGCCGCCTACACACACTTTAATATGGCTTGGGTTTCTCAATTAATACACTAAAAATGGAGATAAAAATTCCAGATAATAAACTTTCGGATATATTAATTGAATGCAAAAATTGGGGGTTAGGAATGAAGGTATCAACAAAGCAGGTCCAGCGTTTAACGGGTAAACTACAATACATTTCACGTTGCATACTGCCTGCTCGCAGGTTCATGAATCATATTCTCAAACTCCTGAGGCAGACCCCGTTTCAAGGGAAAATAGAAACAACTCTAGATTTACTGAAAGATATTAGCTGATTCCTAAAGTATGCAAGGTCGACAAACGGTCTTGTCCTTATAAGGCCTGAGCCCAAGGATACTTGGGTAATAGAATGTGACTCCTCTCTAGTTAGAGGAGGTGCTTTCTCAAAATTAAACTACTTTTCGGAGCGTTATTCCAATGTCCTCCTTAAGGAAGGTTTTCCCATTGCACAATTGGAGGCAATCAATCTAGTTACAGCTCTTAAGATTCTAACCCCAGATTTCCCTTCTAAATACAATATTGTTATAAATATAGACAATGAGGCCTCCCAACAAGTATTAAATTCAGGTAGGGGTAACGACAACACTTTATGTGCTTGTGCTCGTGAGATATGGAGATTCGCAGCAGATAATGCTTGCACGATAGAGATAGTTCATAAGCCCGGTATACAGCTAGTCTTGTCTGCACCCCAGACACTCGCAAAATTGTTTGGCTGAGTGTCTGGTCTGTCTCTGTATTGGGATTCGAACCTGGTGAATTAATTCCTAAATTGAAAGAATAAAGTTAAATTAATGTGTAAGAATTTCCAAACCGGATAATACAATGAACGAGTGTCTATGTAACATCAGTAGCATTTTAAATAAAACTGTAATATGGGTCCGTGTATATGGAGTATTGTGTATTAGATATCTATGAGTATATAAATAATATATATATATATATGTAATAGAAAAACCAACAAAAAACAAAGAACTATGAGCATTAAATGTGTACTTAAGTTTATATCTCGTAAAGCTGTATGTATATAAATTAATATTTCTGTTACTGTCAATAAACATCATCGGTTGACTGCACTAAAATTCCCTGTTTCCAGCGTTATGAATTGTACATGTTGCTAGTAACATGGGTAATTCATAACGTTGGAAACCATTTTAGTGTTGCCTAATGAAGAGTATCTACCAGATACAAGTATAGCATTCAGGGGTACCTGACAGCTGGTAAGGTATCCAAGCATTAATGCGTCTCTATGGCAAAATAAGGCTAACGCTTTTAAACTAAATCCGAACTCCCAGACATTCACTAACGGAGTGTGATACAGAGCACCTATAGACTCAGCTTCATATCGCCATTATTTCAGAAATAACTTTACCACCCACCCTCCCTACAATATCTAACTCTGTTTTTGTCATAGGGCTGAGAGTCTGGTCTGTCTCTGTATTGGGATTCGAACCTGGTGAATTAATTCCTAAATTGAAAGAATAAAGTTCAATTAATGTGTAAGAATTTCCAAACAGGATAATAAAATGATCCAGTGTCTATGTATAACATCAGTAGCATTTTAAATAAAACTGTAGTATGGGTCCGTGTATATGGAGTATTGTGTATTAGATTTCTATGAGTATATAAATAATATATATATATATGTAATGGAAAAACCAACAAAAAACAAAGAACTATGAGCGTTAAATGTGTACATAACTTTATATCTGTTAAAGCTGTATGTATATAAATTAATATTTCTGTTACTGTCAATAAACATCATCGGTTGACTGCACTAAAATTCCCTGTGTTTCCAGCGTTATGAATTATACATGCATGCATACATGCATAAATAATGCATAAATACATACATACATGCATACGCACATACATCATGTATACATACATACTAATTCAAGGGGGGAAATAGCGAAAGAAATGAGTGAGAGGACAAATGCTTGTGTAATCATCAACTGAACTGGTGAAACTAGCCCCACTAGAGGAACTAGCCAGACTACTGAAGTTGGTCGATTAACAAAACTCGTGGAACTCGATGGACCTGGTGGAACTAGCCAGACTGATGGAACCAGCCGGACTGACAGAACCACTAGCTTTTCTTGGCGGTGTAGGTGGTGACGAGCTTGGGGTCTGGTGCAACTGGCCAGACTGACGGAACCACTAGCTTTTCTTGGTGGCATAGGCCGTGACGAGCTTGGGGTCTGGTGCAACTGGCCGAACTGACGGAACCACTAGCTCTTCTTGGCGGCGTAGGCAGTGAAGAGCTTGGGGTCGACAAGGGTCTCCTCGAGCGGGATGTCGGTGTTGTACTCATGCGCCTGCCGCGCGTGACGCACGCGCTTCGAGCTGCGCGCTGGGATCGGCAGCTCAGAGTGATGCGCCGGAAGTGGCTCCGTGAAGAAGTAGGGGTGCAGCAGCGCCTGTAACGCAGTGACGGGACGCCTGAGAACTAATGCTCGGCGGAGAGCTGACAGCGCACGGGCGGTGCGTGGGTGGGTGGGTGTGTGTGTGTGTGCGTGCGTGCGTGCGTGCGTGCTTATGGTAGGCTTGTCCAAAATGTTCTACAAAAACAAAAAAAGGCAAGTTCCTTTTCTAACTCGCAAAGCTTTAAGTTTGTCTGCGGGATTGTTGTTGGTGTTGTTAAGGATCACCCAGCCTGTTGCAGCATACATTACCTAAGCTGCCGGTTTCTTTCCGTTTAACCTATTAAAGTTGCATAGTGTGATGGTTTTGAATTGCTATCATTTTCTAATAAATATAATAGGTTGATCACTATAATTTGCTTTACTTTACTTTGGACTAACTTTGTTTTTAAATAACTAACTTGGGAGATATTTGAAGTGTAAACATGCGAATTTAATTTTGGTGTGCTTGTCAAAACTCTGACCACATAGACTTCAGCAGTAACAGGTTCTATTAAATTGGCTTAGTATGTATGCCCTGCAAATGCTCAATAACCACACAACTATCTAAGTTGGATCTGTAGGTTCAAATCTAGATAAGGGTTTTGCTTTTGAAAATTTGAAGCTTTTATTGGACTATGCAACTTTAAGTAAGACAATGACTGCTTTGTTTAATATCAGGATAACGTGACTGAGTGGGATATTGAGTAATCGTGCCAGCAGCACTATCAAGTAGCTATTAGCGCACACTGTCACAAATCGGTACCCGTCCAGTTATGACCTTAGCCGTTGCTAGTACATAAAACCCTAACAAACAACCAAATCCCCAGTATCTCCTGCCAATATGTGCTATGGCTTGCTAGGCTACTATTAAGGCCTGCTGTCTGAGTATTCAAATTAACCCGGCCATGTCATTGCAGGCAATTAGCAACAGTGATAAAGGTGGGATTCGACAGTGTTAATAGTGGGGCCGCTCCTGGCCAAAGGCGCTTGTGCAAATATTGTAATTGGAAAAAGTAGAGCCAAGCTTCCTCTGTTACCTCTATAATTATGACTCAGCCTGAATTGGAAAAGTGTGTGCTGGTTTGGATGCGGGGCTACTGATCAGGCTTCACTCTTTCCCCGCAGTCATCAATCACTCTCTGACACCAAGTTTCCGCTCTCTTCGGTTTCCGCCTTCGTACTCCGCGTCCCACATGACTTAATCATACATAGCCAGTCAGGGTCAGGGTCCAGAACTAGTCCATCCAGTACCAGCCAACCATTAGATTGATTTTTTTTTTTTATTTAAATTTAATTTTTTTTATTGAGGCTCTATTTATACTGTCCATAGCATGTAAGCCCGGGTAACCAGGCTTGTTTTCAATGCTGGCCAGCTGTAGTGTTGCTGTTGTCTTACCAAGCAGTAGCTGCTGATAAGTTATTTGATTGTCGGCATTTCAGTAGCAGATAGATCTGTTGGTACGTTTAGTAGCCTATGTTAGTTTTTTTTGGGCCCTCTTGGCATTGAATTTTTGTTCTATTCTTATTACTATGTTAGTTGTTTTCTTAGGGTTCTATGTTAGTGTTTTGGGGTTTTCTTGGGAAGAGTTTTCCGCTTTTTTTCTACTTAATTCTATACTAGCCTATTTTATTTACATGTCCATAGGCCTAACATGTAACCAGGATGCACATATCACCTCACATCACCCACCACCGGAAAACCAGACCGGACAAAAAACACTTCTAACAAGGTGACTCAACTAGGTGGATGGAAATAAACCAATGCCTGCAGCAGGTGGACACGTCATATGCGCTAAAGGCCCTGTCACACTACGACGTTTCCCCCGACGCGCCGCCAACGCGCAAGATATTTGCTAGGGCTCGAGACACGTCCAACTTTTCGGCGTTTTGGGACAAAATTCGACGGTTTGCAGCGTGCTAGTAGCGTGTTGGTGGCGCGTCCGTAACGCCCCCTCCAACGCGTCGCTGTGCGTCGCCGCGCGCCGAAAGTTTTGTGCAAGCACAAAACAATCGGCGTGACCCGACGCGCGGCGACGTGTCCATTCACGCGTTGCTATCACTCAACGTGTACCGACACGCCGGTAACGCGCGCGTAACGCTTCCCGACGCGTGCCGACGTTTCACCCAAAAAGGCAACACGTCGGCGCGCGTTGGTGAGAAACGTCGTAATGTGACAGCCCCATAAGGGTCCAAGTCTTCATATTCAGAATTGGATTAAAGTTGCATAGTCTGATGGTTTTGGGTTTTTATCAATTTCTGAGATAAATATATTAGGTTGATCATTATAATCTACCTTACGTTAGTTGGAAGTAAAATCTATTTTAAATGGCTAACTTTCGCGACATTTGAAATGTAAACATACCAAATTAATTTTGGCAGACATGCCAAAACTCGGACACCATAGGCTTCTGCAGTAACAGGTCCTATTAACTTGGCTCTGTATTCCGTGCTGTGTGGTAACAAATGTTTGCACCAGTATCTAAGTTAGGTATGTAGAATCAAATCTAGATCACTGTTTTGATTTTGAAAAGTTTATATTTTCATTGCACTATGCAGCGTTAAAAACTATAGCAGTTTATCTCTGAACTTATAATATACACTGGGGACCTTATGGCTCATCACATGATCATATGATACAAAAGGCTTATTTCGCCCTCATGTGAGATTACATTTACAGGTCATCAAATAATTCATATTTGTATAAGCTCTTATTTGATTGATTAATTGAGCCATTAAGTCCTAGCCATATCTGAGGTCTTATCAATGGAGGTACCAACTTGTGACAGTGCTTACACACTGCTCTATAGTGCTGCCCCCTGAGATATGATACGACAATATCCCACTCAGTCACATTATGCTTACACGAATCTAACCAGTATTTGCCCTATCGTACAGGAATGCCAATTGCCGGGCAGGATAATTAATTACAAGTATCAATTTTGGTAATTGATTTGACTCGAAACTTAGATCGTACACACCACTCCCAAACAGGAAGTAGATACTTCACCCATTAGAACACCATATCCGGTTGTAGGCCCTAGTTGAACACAATAGTTTAGTCCCCGGTACAGTAATGAATTAACAAAAGCTTGTTTTATTTAACAACGCCTCTAGAGCGCATTGATTTTCATATCATCGGGACTAGACGGGATGGCCGAATGAGTTACAGCGTCCGTTTCCCGTGTTGGTAGATCGTGGGTTCGAACCCCGGTCGAGTCAAACCAATGACTTAAAAATTGATACTTGTTGCTTCCTAGCCTGGCGCTCGGCATTATTAGGATAGGGCAAGGACTGGTTGGCTCAGTGTCAGGGTAATGTGACTGAGTGGGATATCAGGTCATGGTGCTGGTGGCCTGGTCTTCCAGTGGGGCAGCACTATAAAGTCGCCATGAGTGCGCACTGTCACAAGTCAGTACCCGCCCTGATATGACCTTAGATGTTGCTAGGACGTAAAACAACAACAAACAAGCAAACATCATATCAACGGCTATTGGATATCATCTGACATATTTCTTCGGAGGAAACCCACTTCCGCCACATAGGTTACTCTTTCCGATAAGTAGCAAGGGGTCTTTTATATTCACTTTCCCACAGTAAGGACAGCACATACCGCAGCTTTTGATGAACAAGTTGTGGACCACTGGTTGGAATGGAAAATAGCCCCAATTTACAATTGGGTGCATTAAATTAACAAAAAGCCAGCACTTAAGATTTAGGTACTAACACCTAGCTGACTATACGCACCTCCTTGGCTGATATCCGCTGCTTGGAAGGGTAGACGAGGAAGCGCTTGAGGAGGCTGATCGCCTCGTTGGACCCGTCTGGCAGAATCTCCTCCAGGGGGATGGGTGGGTTGGGCGGGAATGTAATCTTGTTGTAGTCTGGGAGGTCGGACATACCCTAACGGAGGAAACAAGTAAATGAGAATGTAAAAGATATATTCATCTCTCCGGTTTTCCCTCCCCTTCCTCCCTCCCTCTTTCTTTCTCTCTCCCTCTCTTTCTCCTCCAACCGTCTGCTCCCTCGCTGTTTTCTCTGTCTATCTCTCTCTGTATATATATATATATAGATATATATATATATACATAGATATATATAATACATGTATACAATAATATACATATTATATATATATGTATATATGTGAGTGTCATGTATAAGCATTATGCAAGTATAAAGGCATGGAAGGGAATTGCTATGATTATTGTATATTATTGTCACTACATACTCTTGGTAGGTGCCTCCCGCACTGCCTGAGGATTATACATATATATTATATATATATATGTTATATATACATATTTATATATATACACATATATAGAATTGTTGGATCTTTTTACGAATATGGTTTAGGAGGCCAGAACTGTTTTGTTGATGTACTGTTTGTTGATCTCAAAATCCGCATTGCTGGTGCCTCCTTTTCTAGAAATAAAGTTGCACTATACCATGGTTGGGTTCGAAATAATTTCTACAGAATATGGTGTTTCAAGATCAGGGTCCACACAAATGTGAAGCTATGGAAGTCAAGGTTATTTAGAGGTTGTTTAAGGCTTTTTTTGAATTCAAGACTATTTTCATTTGGATTTCAGGAAAAAGCAATGGTGACTGGTGATTTCAGACTAATTTAGATCAGTGGGGACAGTTTAATGGAATTCAAGGCTTTTCAAGATTAATTACCCAAAATAGGTTAAATTCAAGGCTTTTCAAGGCCTTGAAATGGGGCAAATGAAGTTCAAGACTTTCCAAGACTTTCCGGACTCCGTATGGACCCTGCAATATTATATATACGAATCATGACTAGTCATATGTGATTATGATAATTGTGAATAAGTAAAGTTCTTTTGTTTATGTCACATCCCTTTTAAATATACTTTAATGGAGAGAAAACTATAAATAGATATGGACAGAAACTACTACTTACTAACCCAAACTCTAAATGATCCACCCCAATTTATTTCTGTTCATTTAGTTTCTTTGTGATAGTTTGATATCCAGCAAAATGAACGAAAATCAAACAATAATCTAATTTGGAATACTTCTTAATTGTGCAGAACATTCCTAAATTTAGTCAAAGAGGTTCTAGAAACACACTTCCCGCCATGCCAGTCTATACCATGAATTCGGAAGGTTGCTTGATTGGTTGCTGGAGTTTTACGTCCTGGCAACATCTAAGGTCATATCAGACGGGGAATTCTGAAGGCACATTCTTCTTATATTAACACACCACCTCTGTTATATCAGTGCTTCAAAATAAGTCGCCGCCTGCGTTATCTACATGCTCACCTGCAACCTGTACTCCCCCCTCCACCCCCACCCCCACACACACATAATATAGACTATTCTCCATAGTGCGGTGTGCCGTAGTGCCAAAGGAACCACATCTGCAAGTTCTACTTTTTACAATTCCAACTGCTATATCACAGCTTTTTGAAGGGCACTACATGTTTTGAACATTTCGCTTACCGGCCAGATCTGCTCATTCGGAGTGCCGAGTACCCGCAGGACGCAGCACAATTGCTCGATGTCATTCTCACCCTGTTGTATGTAAAGGTCAAAGGTCACCAGATAGGACGCACTTATGTTTATAGATTACGGTTCTAATGGGGACCTTTCAGTTTGCATAACTCTCTCGTCAGATGGCGCACCATGCCGGTCTCTGTAATGCTTTGGTTGGATAGAAGCAGTTCCTTCTACTATCAAGTGTGTGTAAATAAGAGTGGGGTGTAGTTGGGTTGAGGGGTGTAGGTGGATGTGTAGGGGGGGGGGGGGTGGAGGTGTAGGGATGTTGTGAGGATTTTGGTGTGTGTGGTGGGGGTTGGGGGAATTTAGTGGTGTGTGGTGGGTCTAGCGGTGTGTGGTGAGTGTGTATGGGGGTGGGGGTGGTTGGGGTGTAAGTGTGTATGGTGGGTGTGTGGTGGTGGCGTATGTTTGTGTGGTGGAGGTGTAGGGGTGTGGTGAGGATTTTGATGTGTGTGGTGTGTGTAGGTGGATTTAGGGGTGTGTGGTGGGGGTGTAGGGTTGTGTGGTGAGTGGGTATGGTGTTGTTGGGGTGTATGTTTGTGTGGTGGGTGTGTTGTGGAGATGTAGGGGTGTGGTGAGGATTTTGGTGTGTGGTAGGGGTGTATGGGGATTTAGGGGTGTGGTGGGGGTGTCGGGGTGTGTGGTGAGTGGGTATGGTGTGGTGGGTGTGGTGGGATGTATGGGTGTGGTGGGAGCTTGGGGATGAGGTGGGGGTGTAGGTGTAGGGATGTGGTGTGGGGGTGTAGGTGTAGCATTGCATTTACATCAATATAATCAGCACATCTTATGCCATGTGCATTTAGATTTAGACAAATCTGGGCACTCAGACTAGTGTTAGAGCCATAGCCAGAGTCAGTTTTACTTATTTTATTCATGTTTTTATTTATATCCTATGGTTAATGACATATCTAGAAATAGAAAATGAGTAGGGCTAATCAGATATTGGTTATATATTTCTTTGAAACAAGTTTTTGTTGACACATTTGACAATTTAATATTTAGAACAAGAATTACTTATGGCTAATCAATGGTGATGTAAACATCTGCCTGTAAAGTGACTGAAATTGTATGTTTCTTAGTTCAAAATGCTCAATTATGGAGAGTTGTGTCTAACGGTGCTGTCACATTACGACGCTTCTAGCCAACGCTCGTCGACGTATGTGATTTTTTGGCGCAATGTCGGGATACATCAGGAAGCGTTACGCACGCGTTAGGTGCGCGTTGGTATTCGTTGATGGACGACGAGGGTCGGTGGCGTGTGTCATGGCATGTCGAAAGTTTTGTGCTTGCACAAAACTTTTGACGTGCACCGACGCGTGGGTGCCAACCTTATGGCTACGTTAGGGGTGCATCGAGATACGTTAGAGTCGATGGAATAACATTATGCGAACGCTAGGCAGACGCCGCACGCGCGTGAGGGTCGTTCCCACACGTTGCGCCAAACTGTTGCTTTTTGTTGTTTTACATCCTAGCAACATCTAAGGTCATATCAGGACGGCGCACCAAACTTTTACCACAACGTCGGTCGCACGCTACCAATACGTTGCGCTGACGCTGAAAAGTTTGACGTGTCTCGACGATTAAGAGTGATTTTACGCGTTGGCTGCGCGCCGGCGAGAAGCGTCGTAATGTGACAGCACCATTAAACATATTCATTATATTATTATATTGCATCCTTCCGTCCATGTTTGTACCAAATTGTTATGTATTTCTATTAATTTTGAATAAAGTGGCCGTTTTGCCCTATGTATATCGGCAAACTCAATGGCCGTATGCCTTTGCTTTGCTCCCAATGTCGTTTTCAGCGCATGCGCAGTCGGAACCGTGATCTCGTCTATTAACTAGTTAAATTTGTATTTTTTTAAATATATACACATAGTAAACTACATACAGAGTTACTTGAATCTAATTTCTATACTGGAAGAGCTAAATAAAACAATTTAACAGGTGCCACTATGAACTACAAAGGACGGTTGAGTATAACTGGTTTGTTTTGTATTTTTCTTTTTATGTGAGTTGGGTTGAGTGGGGTTGAGTTAGCCAATATGGGCATCCCGACATCCACTGGTCACTCAGGAAGAACTGAAGCTGTGACCCACTAAGGTCATATCAGAACGGGTACCGACTTGTGACAGTGCACACTCATGGTGACTTTATAGTGCTGCTCCACTGGAAGAGCAGGTCACCGGCACCATGACTTGATATCCCACTCAGTTACAATATCCTGATAGTAAACAAACCAGTCCTTGCACTATCCTATTAATGCTGAGTGCCTGGCTAGGTAGCGACAAGCATACATTTTGTAAGTCATTGGTTCGACCTGACCGGGGCTTGAACCCACGACTTCCCACATGGAAAGTCAGTCAGTGCTCTTCGTGATTTAGCCACCCCATTCAGGTCTGTAGAAGGCCTTGGGGAGTCATTGGTTTGACCCTGCCAGGGTTTGAACCCACAAGTTCCCACATGGAAAGACAGCCAGTGCTCTTAGTGATTCGAACAAGACAGGATGGCCGAATGAGTTAGAGCGTCTGTCTCCCTGGTCGAGTCAAACCAATGACTTAAAAATTGATACTTGTCACTTCCTAGCTAGGCGCTCGCCATTATTAGGATAGGGTAAGGACTGGTTGGTTCAGTGACTGAGTTAGAAATCAGGTCATGGTGCTGGTGGACTAGTCTCTCAGTGGGACAGCACTATAAAAACGCCATGAGTGTGCACTGTCACAAGTCGGTACCTGTCCTGATATGACCTTAGATGTTGCTAGGACATAAACAACAAACAAACAAACTTGTGATTCGGCCACCCCATTCCGGCATCTCGAGCTTGGGAGAGACATAAGTGACAGCCCTAATGCAGTGCCGAACCGATAGGTGGCGGTCTGAATGGGTTAAACATGATGCTATATCACGTGTTTGTAAGACCCAGATCAGCATTTAGAGAGAAAGTCGCATACTAGATGTGTGCGCTGCGTTTCGGCATTTACTGGGCAGACCTACCGGAAACAGCGGTGAGTTGTTTAGGAGTTCGCCGAAGATACACCCAACGGCCCTGAAAGGAAATCAAGAGGCATTGCACAAAACTGAGTCAATCAATCAAAAGGTAAGCTGTGTGTAGAGGGGGGAGGCTTTCAGAAGTATCATTGTAAATGCATCATTTGTGCTTTTCTCCCTCTGCTTCCTAGACAGGTCTCTGGGGATTCTTAAAGGGGGGAGGAAGAATATAATGGGGGTGCCAGTCTAAACAGTTGAATATACTATGTTAAAATCTACTTCAGGAAATAAAGGTTTTCAGCAATGTGCGTGTATGTATATATATATATATATATATATATATATATATATATATATATATATTATATATATATATATAGTATAGTTATACGAGTCTTACCTGGGTACAGATGATGGATAACTCTTGTTTTCCCGAGGTACAAGCCTCGGATAGTCATGGGCTAGGGAGAAGGAAGCAACATCGGGTTCAGCAATCTTCACCTAAATATTCGGGATAAAAATGAGCTTAATGATGGAACTCATAATGTTTCCATTTGGCACAAGCGAACGTAATAGTCGTGGCAGGGTGTGGTGGGCGGGCCCTAGCCCACGACTATCCGAGGCTTGTACCTCGGGAAAACAAGTTATGTAAGTTACGGACTACTTGGGCGATGGATGGTTCCATTGGCTTAACCTTGTGTATTAAGCAATAAATGCCCCATTTCTTTAAGTAACTTGAATATAGTTTGACAGTTCCTGGTCTCCAGGCAGCTACAGTGTTATCTGTGTTCATTCTAAGTCAACACTAGCGAGCCGATTGTGTCTGATATGGCCGGTTTACCAGAACTAATACCACAAACAAGTCATTTATGGCTTTTTGACAATCGTGTTCCGTTTACGCCACAATGAAAGAATCATCAATGTAGGGGAACATTACATGACCTTTCTTGGCCATTTCTGAAAATATGGGTTTTAGCAATTTAGTAAATAATCTGGGTGCACAAGCTAACCCGTTTGGCAAGCAAGTAAACTGGTAGAGTTGTCCTTGCCATATGAACCTTAGAAATTTTCTGTGGGGTTGATAAATTGGAATAGTGTAGTAAGCATCTTTTAAGTCAACACTAGCGAGCCAAGAACTAGGTGTTACTAGGTCTTGAGCCATTTCTAGGGAAAACATTTTGAAATGTTTATATTGGACCAATTTATTAAATGTGGTTAAATCTAAGATCATTCTGACATCACCATTAGGCTTGGGTCTGGAAAATATGTTTGAAATATATTCTCCCTCCATATGTTGGACTGGTTCAATAATACCTTTAGTACAGAATTCATGGACTTCTTGATTCAAGGCTTGTTGTTCGTCTAATGATAGGCGATAAGGAAAAGGTATATTGTTTTGAATGGGGATTTCTATGAAAGGAATCATGACCCCTTGTACAATATCCAGTATGGTCTGGTTTTGCGTAATCTCTTGCCAGGCACTCAAATGGTTAGATACATTCCCTGCGTAAAAAGGGCTTACAGAAGTCTGTGTTCATACTTCTAATTGTTGTTGGGTGGCCTGGGGAACGGCTTCTGGGAAGGTGTGTCCCTCCTAAGGGCCGGTTGCTGTCATTCCAGCCGTACTGGTTTCGCTGTCCCCGTCCCCTCGCCTGATAGGCGAAGTTCCCGCCGGCTGCCCCAATGGCCGGTTTGCCGGCTGCGAAAATCCGAGTGGAATTTCTTGTATTTAGCGGCCTTATCCTTCTTGCCATCAAGATGTTTTGACTGCTTGGCTGCGGTTTCGACCTGTTTTAAATGGCCCTTGATGTTTTTACGCATCAGGGTGCAGGTGTTTATTTTCTTGCGCTTTTCCACGCGTATCTTTTTCATGACCGTGCCGGTGATTTCAACATATTTGCCAATATGTTCCGTGTCCGACTCCGAATCAGTTGTCGTGGAGTCGGCTGACGAGTCGGATGAAGAAGACTTGCTCTTCTTCTTCTTCTTCTTGGATTTGGACTTTTTCTTAGTCCGTTGCTGAACCCGGATGTTGCTTCCTTCTCCCTCGACCACGAGTAGCCAGAGGCTTAGTACCGAGGTAAAATATATATACACACACACACACACACACACACACACCAGAACTACTGACATACTGAAGCATTGCCGTTGTGTTTGGTGCAGAATAAAATGCTATTTCACTGAACAAATATTTCGCCATGAATTTATTATTAATGTAAAAACCTAGTACAATGTTATACAGTACACCCTCATTAAAACGTACTAAAGGGGGAACGGATGTACATCTTAGCCGATTGTCCGAGTTAATCGATGGTAGGAGTTAATATTGTATACCACATTCAAAATAGATACATTATTATACTGGACATGAAATACAGTAACAATTTTGTTTTAATACTGTAAGTGTAAGCATCATATAACTATATAAAACATATACAATTTTTTTTTATCAAATTATTAACATCACAGCAAGTAAAGAGAGAAAAAATGAGGGGAAAAAGTGAATACTGTAAATTGTTAGCAGACACTCCCCGCGGAAAACGCTCTGTCCACTATACCATACATGGACCATCACTCTTGTGAGCCAAAGATTGACACTCCATACCACAAACAAGTTTTTTTTAAATGCTATTGGTGTTCCCAGTGTTATCTGTGTTCATGGCACACATACGTTGAAGAAGCTTTCCCTTGTATTCCCTTCTAATCTTGTTTTATTCTGGTCTTGCATATTTGTATGCATAACAGACTCTTCGGGTATGCGAAGAGCCCTGCCGATTTAATGCCATTTTAAAATTTCATAGTCCGATAGTTTTGAGTTTCTGCAATATTCTCTAAGATAACTATATAAGCACATATTATATTATATTATATTATACATGTATAATATAATCCTTGATATAAGATTGATCTATATAATCTACTTTTCTTAAATTTGAAGTAACTTCTATTTTAATGAGTTAACATCGCAGATATTTGAAGTGAAAACACACCAAATTAATGTTGGTGTGTATGTCAAAATACTGGACACCATAGGCTTCAGCAGTAACAAGTTCCATTACATACATAATTCAAAGCCTCCCTCCGCCATACACATACAGATAGTTACATACACACAGACATACATAGCTACATACACACATGCACACACATCTACATACACACAGACAAACACAAACAGCTACATACACAACCTGGCAGCCGCATTCTTTATACGTTGCAGTTTTGAGATACTTGACAGCTGCAGAACATACAAGAGAGCATTACAATAATCCAGGCATGAACCAATGAAAGCATGAGTAACCTTCTCTAATGAGTCACATGTCAGGGCATCCTTGATGGATCTGAGATGTCTCAGTTGCATAAATGATGCCCTACATACACACAGCTACATGCACACATCTACATACACACAGCTACATACACACAGCTACATACATACAGCTACATGCACACAGATACATGCACACAGCTACATACACACAGCTACATACACACAGCTACATGCACACAGATACATGCACACAGATACACACACATACACATACACACAGATACATACACACATCTACACATAGAGCTACACATACAGCTACATACATACAGCTACATACACACATATACATACACACATATACATACACACATACATACACACAGCTACATACACACAGCTACATATACACAGCTACATACACACAGATACATACACACAGATACATACACACAGATACAGACACACAGATACATACACACAGATACATGCACACAACTACATGCACACATATATACACACAGCTACATACACACACATACATACACACAGCTACATACACACAGCTACATGCACAGACACATGCACACATATACATACATATACATACACACAGCTACATACACACAGATATATACACACATATATATACACACATATACATCCACACAACTACATACACACAGCTACATACACACAACTACATACACACAGCTACATACACACATATACATGCACACAGCTACATACACACAACTACATACAGACAGTTACATGCACACAGCTACATGCACATAGCTACATACACAGTTACATACACACAGCTACATACACACAGCTACATGCACACAGCTACATACACACAGATACATACACACAGGCACATAAATAAATAAATAAAACATTTATATAGCGCTCGATCCAGCAAGCCGTTCTCAGGTGCTTTACATAACAAACAAATATACAGGAAAATAAATTTCACCTAGGTAAAAGCAGATTTAAACAAATGTGTCTTAAGACCTTTCTTAAAAGCATCAACAGATTTACAATCTGTGATATATCCTGGCATAGCATTCCACAGTCTCGGGGCAGCAATACTAAAAGCACGATCCCCAAAGCCTTTGAGTCTGCTCTGAGGACCTGCTAACTGGCTGGAGACTGTGGAGTGCAGTGTTCGAACATTTGTTCTCTCCTGGAGCATATCTTTAATATATTCTGGAGCCTGATCGTGCAAGGCACGATATACAAGAAGCAGCGCCTTGAAATCAATTCTCTTCTCCACAGGGAGCCAGTATAATGATTTCAGCACAGGAGTGATGTGATCAAATTTCTTTGTACCTATCAACAACCTGGCAGCCGCATTCTGTATGCGTTGCAGTTTTGAGATACTTGATAGCGGCAGACCATACAAGAGAGCATTACAATAATCCAGGCGTGAACCAATGAAAGCATGAGTCCATCAAAGTACAGTTCTGGGTCTCAGTTGCATAAATGATGCCCTACATACACACATATACATACACACAGCTACATACACACAGATACATACACACAGCTACACACACACAGCTACATACACACATATACATACACACAGATACATACACACAGGTACATCCACAGCTACATGCACACAGCTACATACACACAGCTACATGCACACAGCTACATGCACACAGATACATACAGACAGCTACACAGCTACATACACACAGCTACATACCCACAGATACATACGCACAGATACATACACACAGGTACATACACACAGGTACATGCACACAGATACATGCACACAGCTACATGCACACAGATACATGCACACAGCTACATTCACACAGCTACATACACACAGGTTACACACAGCTACATACACACAGCTACATACACACAGTTACATACACACAGCTACATACACACAGCTACATGCACACAGCTACATGCACACAGCTACATACACACAGCTACATGCACACAGCTACATGCACACAGCTACATACACACAGCTACATCACAAGTCACACAGTACATACACCAGTACACCACAGCTACATGCACACAGCTACATGCACAGCTACACACACAGCTACACACACAGCTACATGCACAGCTACATACACACAGCTACATGCACACAGGTACATGCACACAGCTACATACACACAGCTACATACACACAGCTACATGCACACAGCTACATACACACAGGTTACACACAGCTACATGCACACATCTACATGCACACAGCTACACACACACAGCTACATACACACAGCGACACACACATGCACACAACCCTGGGAACCAGTTCACTTGTATTCCGCCCGGTAGGAGGCGCCTCGTGCTGAAGGGCAATGTGAATTGGTAATGAAGACTGAATGAGGGCCCCAGGCCCCGGTCTCACACCACCAGCACCACTGCACCAGCCCGTTCAGGCAGCTAGCGGCACACGGGGAGAGGCTGGCGATTACCGGCAGGGTGCTGTGCACGGCAACACTAACAAACCGTCACCAACAAACTTTAAATGTAAACCGAGCAGGGCGAGGCACATCGTTTACAGGTGGGTGTACGAGGCTCGTTTTTATTTCTTAAATTGCTGCTATATAAATACTCTTGATGATGATGATAATGATGATTGGTTGGTTGTTGGCGTTTTACGCCCTGGCAACATCTAAGATCATATTAGGATGGTTATCGACTTGTGACAGTGTGCACTCATGGCGACTTTATAGTGCTGCCCCACTGGGAGAGGAGGCTCAGGCTCAGGATATCCGACTCAGTCACATTATCCTGACACTGAGCTAACCAGTCCTTGCCCTATCCTTTTAATGCCGAGCGCCGGCCTAGGAAGCGGCAAGTATCAATTAGATAAGTCATTGGTTTGACTCGACCGAGAACCAAACTCCCGATCTCGCGCATACGAGACCCACGCTCAGAGGGAATGAGTTACATAATATAAAATACCACTTCCTGTGTAATGGTGTATGTGTGTTCACCAATGACACCTTCCACTGGATAAACTGTAGCTGGCATGCTAATATGCTATGTTGAAGCTACCATCTTTTCGGTCTTTCTTGCTACAAATTTGTGAAGGAAAGTGAAAGCAGCATTCGCGTTCGCATTCGCACTGATCGGTCCTTGGAGTTGGAGCAATCCACTTGATGCATTTGCATTTGCATTCACATTCGCATTCCCATCTGGACATATGGAAACATACACTATGCGTTTACATGCTTTTCCATATTTTGCCGCATTCGCATACTGTCTACAGGGAATCTTAGCTTTCTTCTCAATGCATGTAAGAGCAAGTTCATCCAAAGATATGCTGGAAAGCATTTGTCAAAGTACAGTTCTGGTATGACTACTTTACACACACAAATTCCTTTTGATTAACCAGCTGGTGTTGTGGTCTCAAAATGTCATGGTGATTATGATGTGGCTTAATTCAACTTAATATCTAATAGATCGTATCAACTGCAAAAACAACAAATAAGAAATAAAATTATCCATGTGGAAACTACAGAAAACCAACGGTAAATGGCGGAAACGATCCTGATCACAGTACCAGTCTAAATATCACTAAAACCGGATCACCCGATTTCAACAAGTATTCTTCACATGGATATTTGCTATATCTTAAACTATTCGACTCTGGGAAATATTAAAGTTGCATAGTCCGATGGTTTTGAGTTTCTGAAATTGTCTGAGATAAATACATTAGGTTGATCGTTATTATGTACCTTACTTTAGCTTGAAGTAACCTTTATTTTAAGTGCCTAACTTTTGAGATATTTGAAGTGGAACCATGCAAAATTAATTTTGGCAAGCACGCCAAAACTCTGACCCCATACACATAGGCTTCTGCCGTAACAGATTCTATTCAATTGCCTCAGTATCTCCTTCTGTGTGGTGACAAATGTTTAATAAGTGCACCAGTATCTAAGTTAGATATGTAGAATCATATATCGATAATTGTTTTAGTTTTGACAATTTTATATTTTCATCGGACTATGCAGCTTTAAGTACATTGCACTAGAAGTGTTAATAATAGCCATGTGATATTCGGTGTAATGGACCTGGGCAGAACAATCCCTACCTACTGGGTAGGAGCTCAAATAGTCCATTATGTGACGTCATGCAGGGAAGGGGTGGGCGGGATGGCATAGCAAAAGGTCTTCAAATTCATTATTCGCCAAAATAGACTTCAGGGTTGCAAATCCTTCAGGTTTTGTGTTGCGGGCGTGGAACCCGAGTGGCAGCAGCTGCAAGCTTGCTAGGAGGGTCAGAAGGCATATGTTTCAGTTTTGTGGGGTCATACATTCACTAATTACTCTGCATATGCTGTCCGAAATCATTAATTAATGCATCGCCATCAGTATCTAAGTTGAACATATATAATCAAATGTAGACCTCGAAGTGTTTTGGTTTTGAAAAGAATATGTTTCATCGGACCATGCAGCTTTAATTTGTTAAAACCTATTGAACCTATTCCATGGCCTATGTAACGCTAACACTTATATATTATAACAGCTGAGAAGGGTAATTGGGGCTAAATGCCCCCAAATGGCCACATCTTGACTTCACTGGCCGCTAATCTTGATTATATATTTATATATATTATATACAATATGTATGCATATATTAGTATATACACTATATATACAGTAAAACCTCCCTAACCGACCACCTCCACAGATCGACCACTTCCCTATATCGATCGCTTTAGGTGGATCCCAACAGTACAATTGTAACCATATTCTAACTCCCTAAACCGACCACGTCCCTAAATGGACCACTTAAAGTTGGTCCCAAGGTCGGCCGATTTAGAGAGGTTTTACTGTATATATATATATATATATTATATATATATATGTATACCTAGATTAATGTGACATATGTATATCATTATTATACAATACATTGATCTAGTTATTGTATATCAATACGATATATATCAATATATACACATATTTACATATATAGTATCATTTTCACGCAAATTGCGTGTCATTGGCACTTTGTACTGGCACTGGTCTTTGGCGAAGGGCGGGAGGCCGGGCAGGGTTCCGTGCGGGGGGGGGTTAGGGTAAGGAGACGCCTAATGTAGGTCATGGTGGGTTGTCAAGGAGAGCAGAGTTGGAGAGCCATCACTAAGGTGGTCCGCGCCGCGACAGGCCGCCATCTGCGGCGCCATGGAGGGCGTGTAATGAGGCCCGCAGTCCCGGCTTCCTGACAGTGACACCGACAAACACGCAGCTGTGAGCACCAGCACAACTCAGGTGAGAGAAAACTCACATCATCCTCTCACTCTGAGTGGGCTGCACTAGATAAAATATCCAGTTTTCCCACAACGCTCCAATGGAACCATTATCATCACCATCACAACCCGCCTCCCGACAACCGCGGCCAGACGACAATTGGTAATAAGTAGGCCTAAGGCTGCCCTGGAGCGGGGAATTCTTAAAACCCTTCTGGTTCAGGATCC
This sequence comes from Branchipolynoe longqiensis, assembly GCA_030323885.1. Classification (NCBI taxonomy): domain Eukaryota; kingdom Metazoa; phylum Annelida; class Polychaeta; order Phyllodocida; family Polynoidae; genus Branchipolynoe; species Branchipolynoe longqiensis. The sequence continues at coordinate 41,353,656 of CM059186.1, forward strand.
ATTATTGTTATTCGGGACTTGGGCTTCTTTGGTTTTAGACTGATCCGCCAGTGGTTATTATTCCCCACCATTCGAGAATGGGCGCAGAGTTTAGGCGAGACACCAAATCATTGGAAGCTACATTTGTACAGACGTCGGCTTCCAGTGCCACTATGAAGCTAATTTCGTACGAGCGGTGCTGCCGCGTAGTGGCAAGCGCCGGAAACACAGCAGCCATTCACCGATATCGAGGCGCCACCTACCAGCTGTGTGTAGTACTACGACTACTACCACCACCACCGCCGCCGCCGACAGAGCGATTGAACAGGACAGCCGTTCGCTTTGACAACAGCGTGTAGTACCGACGCACAACCCAACAGCTTAATGAGCTTCCGAGAACTGGCAAGTTGGCTGGGCTAGATAGCGGTTGTGTCGTCGTATCCGTGTCGGAATACACCCACAAGAGGATGTACGGGGCGCTGGGAGAGGATGGGGAGGAGAGGGAGAGTGTAGACCGACGAGACTGACGGTGGGTGGCACCAGATGAGCGGGCAGCCCGGGGCAGGCCGCACGCAACACGACCGTGTCGGGGAGCGAAGGGCCGGCAGCATTAGGGCGGCGCCCGGGGAACCGAGCCAGCAGAGAAGCAGCACTGTGTGAGAGCCCCCGACCCAGCCTGTGCCTTTACCTTGCCTTGTCATCCACCCGCCACCAGTACCGAGTTGCGGAGAAAGGTAAGATCCCACACCCTGGTAACCTCTACGCTGCGTTGCTCTCTTTCACCTCACGTTTGAAGAACCTGGCTCGAACCCTCCCCAACCCAACGACTCCCAATCCACCACGGAATGTACCGAGTAGGCTACTGTAACTGAAACTACTGCCCCCCCCCCCCCCCACACACGCACACCATCTCTCCTCGCTAACTGCTCCCGGTGTATCATTCATTACCAGTACAACAAACAACACCCCCACCTACCCCACCAACGAGCAGCCACCCCCCCCCCACCTCCTCCCCAAACACACGCGCACACACACCCCATGGGACGGACTGTGGTTGCGATACTCCACAAGACTGCAAGGGGAGGGGGTAATAGGGAAGATGTGGGGGGGGGGGGGATACAACTCAATCAATCCATACCAATAGACTACATCTAGGTATGTGGACACCCCCACGATTAGTCATTGCGATTTTGTTCCAGAATGCTGTGATCGGTTAAAATTTGCTGCACTGTCAGGCCCCGTTCATACAGCACAACTTTAGGCCGAACTAGAGGAGGCAAACTAGGCGTCCTGTCCACACAAGGAGTACTTGGGGTGGTTTAAGGCGGAAATCGATCTCTGAGCATGAGCAAGTCCATACTAACCAGCACCAGTTTCGGTTCATCGACGTCACCACGAGAGAGTGTGGGTTCGACCTAGATATGTATAGACTGAGTCGTATTGTTTTGGAACGGTCAAAACTTCTGCTGGGCAGTGAAACCCTAAAAATAAATGATGAAAAAAATATCTGTGCACCTCTAGCCGGTTCATAGACCAAATTTTATTATATAGTGTGACGTGCTTAATCCGCCTCAAGTAAACCGCTACTGTCCACACAAGCAAGGTGGGCCGACTTAAGCTAGTTCGCTTCATCTATACTACCTCGAGAGGTGGTTTACTTGAAGCGAACTTGGTGATTCGGCTCATCCCTAAGTCGCCCTAAAATCACGCCCACACGACCAATTTGAGGCGAACTATAGGAAGCGAACTAGTTAAGCCGACTTAACTCGCCAGTGTGAACGGGGCTTTAAGTCAGATCGGTTCAAATTCATTTTGGACGGAACAAAAAAGTAGATAGACCTTAAAGTTGCATAGTCCGATGGTTTTGAGTTTCTGACATATTCTGAGATAACTACATTAGGTTGATCATTATAATGTACCTTACTTTCGCTTGAAGTAACTTTTATTTTAAGTGGCTAACTTTTGAGATATTTGAAGTGCAACCATGCAAAGTTAATTTTGGCATGCTTGCCAAAACGTTGATACCATAGGCTTCTGCAGTAATGGGTTCTATTAAATTGCCCCAGTATTCCTTTCTGGGTGGCGATAAATGCTCAATAAGTGCCTCAGTATCTAATTTAGATATGTAGAATTAAATCTAGGTGAGTTTTTTTTTGTTTTGAAAATTTGATGTTTCATTGGACTATGCAACTTTAATTATATATGTCTTTTCTTAGTTTCTACCAAAGATTATCACAATCTGATGCGTCAAAAGTGGTTAATTTTGAATCGGAATGTGGGAATGTGCACCTTGACTGTAGGGGATTTCCAGATACCTGTAATTAATATTAAAGTCAGCAAGCCAATTTAGAGCAAGTCAGGTACATTGTAAATTTTGATTAACCTTTATTTCATATCCAGTCTCTGTCAGGGTCAAAAAGATTTACAAAAAATCTTGTAAATATGATGAAAATTAAGCAGGTTCTGGATTATTTTGTGTTTCTTTGAGATTATTTATCAATTAATTAGTTAATTAATAATACAAAATCTGACTTTGATGCAGTCTTAAAATGGACTTTTCCTTCTATTTAAACTATTACAAAAATCATGTAAATACCATGAAAACGAATGAAGTTATTCACTTTTTTCAGTCACTTTGCATTGTTTATGATCACACTCATTCCCTTTGTTTCAGTTTAATTACATGACAAAAACACATGCAATTTTAAAGAAATAAAAATTCATAACTTTCTTAATATTACACCAATATGCATGATCTTTGTGTCATTTAAAATCATTTTTTTTGCAATGGTATGAGTTTCATTTCTACACAGTAAACTTTTCTTTTTTTTGTCACATATCTACTACATCACAATTCCAGCGGTGCATTGTGGGATGTGTCAAAGTAAAAAGAAACCCGCGAGAAGCACATGGCACATGCTAATACACTGGGTGCAGTTATGAAATTTGCTAGTTTCAGCTCATCTCAGCTCTTGTTTGAAACATAGAACACTAACTAAATAAATATATATAATAAATTAAGATGTTAATGTTTTATCCAGCATTGCATTTACATCAATATAATCAGCACATCTTATGCATTTAGATTTAGACAAATCTGTGCACTCAGACTAGTATTAGAGCCATAGCCAGAGTCAGTTTTACTTATTTTATTCATGTTTTTATTTATATCCTATGGTTAATGACATATGTAGAAATAGAAAATGAGTAGGGTTAATCGATATTGGTTATATATTTCTTTGAAACATTGATTGATTGATTGGTGGCTGTCAGCAGCATAGGCCATATTCATGGCAAGAAATGTTTGTTTTGTTCAAACCATTGCTTTTACATTCAAAAGCATACAATCAATTTTGTGTCAATGGACACTGAAGAATTTTTCTTCTTTTTTTTTTTTTAAAACTCACAATCATATAGTTTCTGGTCAAGCTAAATAAAATTCTAAACGATAGTATTATTCACTGATGAAATTTGTTAAAAAAGCTATATGAGGTGGTACAAACCAGCTGACCTCAAAAAGGCTAAAATGTTTTCTTCTTTTACTTTAATAAAAAAAGGTTGTGCATGCTGTTTGCAGTGTAAAATTGTTGGCGCAGGGCCATGAAATCCACACAGTTTAATAAAGTGTGTTTTAATGTCAGTGGGGACTGACATCCAATACATTCAGGGGAAGGGTCCCCCTTGAGCAGAAAAACGTGTTAGCCATGAGTGGCCAATATGGCATCTTGTTAAAACAACCTGGTCGTGTCGACCACTCTGCGGCAGTCCGGAGTTTGTTGTTTGGGTGTTCATCCCATTCCATCTGCCATAGGTTCCAGATGTATTTTTGAATGGTAGGTTTCAGATCAGAGTGGGGAATATGACAGTGTTCCAAAGGAGCAGTCAGGGCTCGAGTGGCTGCTTGATCTGCTCTCATTTCCTGGGATACCCACATGACTGGGCACCCAACATAGGTCAATGTCAAATTTTGCTATTGACAGATAGTTTAATTTAATGAGTACTTTAAGTAGTATTGGGTGGTCCAGTTTCCTATTGTTTAAAGCCTGAAGGCACGAAAAAGAGTCGGTGAAAATGATGAATTTATGACTGGCTGAGGTTTCGATCCACTCTAATGCGAGTAGGAGTCTTTGAAACAAGTTTTTGTTGACACATTTGACATTTTAATATTTAGAACAAGAATTACTTATGGCTAATCAATGGTGATGTAAGCATCAGCCTGTAAAGTGACTGAAATTGTATGTTTCTTAGCTCAAAATGCTTAATTAAGGAGAGTTGTGTCTTAAACATATTCATTATATTATTATATTGCATCCTTCCACCCATGTTTGTGCCAAAGTGTTATGTATTTTGATTAATTTTGAATAAACTCAAAGTTTTGCCAACACCGTTTTCAGCGCATGCACACTCGGAATGGTGATCTCATCTATAGACACATCCACATTGGGGAAAGAGTGGCGGTGAAGCTATTTCCATGACAGGTTATACAACCTCATGACTGGGTAGCAGTAAATCAATGCCTTATTTGCAATCGTACAGAACTAGAGAAATACCTATAAATATATAGTATAAAGCAGTATGCTATGCATTCTTAGATGATGCTCCATTACTTATTATATACAATATCAATATGTATATATGTGTGGGGGGGAATTTTTAACCTATGTCAATAGAGTTGGCATGTGGAGATGCTATTATTTAATATTATTAATGAATCTGGGATATTGTGTTTTTGTTAAGAAAAAAGAAATAAACACATAATACCCATGCCACATAAACATAGCTCCCGTACCTCCCGATTGCTAATATTTTTAGATGTCCTGGAGATATGAAAATATAGGACACCTCTACCTGATGGGTGTCCTGAGGCTGAAGCAGTGCTTCTTAAAGTTGCATAGTCCGATGGCTTTCAAATTTTTCCCTTCATTTTTGGAATAAATGTATCAAGTTGACCATTATAACCTAATATGCATTATTCTGGAGACCTAAAATTAGGTATCCCAAGTCAGTCCAATCCACCAATAATCTGGGTGTAGAGCCTTAAAATTCATCATTTTCAATCTATTGGTGTGTTCTAAGTTGTTCACCAATTGAAATAAAATCTAAACTAAAATAAAGCTTTATGTTTCTTCTTTCTAATAGTACCATCCAGCTTAGGATATGACTTTGCCCAGCTAAAGAAAACCAATGCTTTGTGAAGTCCATTTCTGTAGAAAATCACCTTTTGTTTCAACTAACTTTTGCATGAAATTTTACGCTGTTTCTTCAAACCTCCGGCACCTTTTCACCAGAGCTAGCATCATCATGCCAATGGTATCATTTTGTTGCCAATACTACAGGCCATATATTCATATTTTGTTTTTGAATAAATTCTTTGTGTATCTATTCTAAATTTTAATTAAAAATGTTCAATTAACCACCATTTCTGAACCGAACATCAAAATAAAGATATATTTTTTTTATAAACAATTTTTTTTTTTTTAAAGCAATGCACGGCGTGAAGGCGCGAATGTGAGACAAAATAAATGTTGGCTCTACTTAATAATTGAATGCTATAGTTGTTATGCAATGTCTCAGTGTTGTCTAGTATTAATTAGTGTATGGCTGACTGCTCCATAAAGACACCACACACACACACATCCACACACGGTATGAAAACATTTTTTTTTTAAACATTCACAGCTATCAAATTGTATTGTATATAATGTAAACAGAAAGAGCATATTGAAGATAGTACAGCCTGAAAATTTCATGCAATTATCTTATACCGGTGCTTTTCTATACCATTTTAAGCCTGCTCAAAGTTGGGCATTTCCTTTTACCAGATTTTATCGCTTGTAAAATTGAGCTCTGAGTAATTTTAAACCTATTTTCTTAAGCTTTTCCCAAGCATATGTAGTCCTGAAAAAAAATAGCAGTGACAAGACTCATCAGTAGGTTAGGGATAAATCAGAATAATTTAATAGGGGTGTCAATTTTTCTGCAAGGAAGCCCCCAAAAAGGTCCAAAGTGAAATTTGGAAATTGGTGAAATTAAGGAAAATGTTATTTCGCGCATTTTTGAAGATGTATATCTTGAAATGTAACCACATCATACCCCTGAATCTTTTTATTCTCATTTTATAGGCCATGGATTTGAAGGGGGAAAAACACAGGAAGTCTGATAGGGTGGTTACTTAAAATGTTTGGGGCCATCAAAAATGCTATCTTTTTAGTTTTTGGTGGGACCAATTAAGTAACAACCTAAAAAAAGTCCATATCTTTAATGTTAGAGCGATTTTTACAAATGAAGTGTCATTTTATTTCAAATTCAATATACTAACAGGTGAAATCCATTAAACAAAACTCAAAACTATTTTTGAAAATCACTTGGGATACCTACTAAAATAACGTTGACAAGCTTGCCAAAAGTCCAGTTGTTGTGGTCCAGATTCACATCTCGCGATGGTCACATAATGAGGAATGACCTCATGTCCTGGAACCTGACTAATGCCATATATGGTACTGGAATGAGGGCCAGAGTAATGAGGTCACGAGATTGACCTCATTGGTCAGTGCCATCTCTACCTAATGGCTGTCTCAAAGAAGGTGTCCAAATGGATGGGGTAATAAAATCACTGATTATTCTGTATATGCTGTACCAAAGCATTAGTTAATGCACCAGTACATAAGTTGGATATATAGAATCAAATATAAGTAATTGTTTTGGTTTTGAAAAAAATATGTTTCATCGGACCATGGAACTTTAAACTCACCCATGACATCATGGCCATGACCAAATTTTCTTATGTTTATAGTAATTCACCCCTCTAGTTTGATTCACCTCCAAAATAATTAACTTCACCCTTGGGTGAAGCATTAACAAGTTCAAGAAACACTGTCCTGAAGGAAGAATTGGACACGGTGGCCGAATTGGTAGAGCGCAGGCTTCATGTGCGGCAGGTTGGGAGGTTGAATCACAGTCGAGTCAAACCAATGACTTATAAAATTGATACTTGGGGTAGCACTATAAAGTCGTCATGCGTGCACACGGTCACAAGTCGATACTCATCCTGTTATGACCTTGGATGTAAAACAACAAACTGTCCTGAAGTGAAGGATGCACTTCTAGTTGCAGCAGTCACAAATGTACATGTATAGGTTAGCAGTCTTATGAATACAGAAGCTATGCTTGACTGCATATTGGGTACAGTAAATAACTTAATGAGCATGCCCCTTTATTATGTTTAAAGGAATCGAGGGGGTTTTGTGCTGGATTGTATGACAATTGATAGATAACCACGAGGCAGGACAGACCCAACACAACCTAGTTCCATCCACGACTGTATATTTATAATGTCAAAGGCACTTCCCTACTCAACAAGAACAACAAAAGTATGTAATATTTTATACAGGGTTTCGACTGGTCCTTAAAAACCTACAAAGTACTTCAATTGATTTTGTTTAAATGAAGTACTGGAAAGTGCTTACAATTTGTGGTTACGGCAATAAGGGCCAAATGTCATGATGTCATGAAAATATAGTTACCTGGCAATTTTAAATCATGTTTTAATTTTGTAATCTTGGTTTGCAAATAAAAATGAATTTTGTGACCCTTTGTTGCTGAATTCTCTATGGTTCATTAACTTTTGGATAGTCAGTAGATGATTCCAGCATCATCGCAAGATTGGAACATGTAAAATGTCATAAGGATGGCCATAGGATTCCTGTGATATATTTATAGTTAGTATATGTATATACGTGTATAAATGATCGGTATGAGGTATTTTCCTATTATTATTATGATCCGTTATCGTCCATTAATGGACTCAGAGTGATTTGCTGCGGCACATTCGCCTACGGTGGCGCCACCACCAGCAGTTCTTTGTACTTATTCCTCAGTCTTTGTATAGATCACTTGCTGCGAAAAGGTCCTCAGAAAGAGTTTTTGAGTCCTGAAAAGTGCTCGAGAAGTCATTTAAAAAAAAAAAACTAACTTCATAAAGTTGGTTGGTTTTCGGAGTTTTAAGTCCTGGCAACATCTAAGGTCATATCAGGATGGGTACCAACTTGTGACAGTGCACACTCATGGCGACTTGGTAGAGCGCAGGCTTCATGTGCGGCATCATGACTCGATATCCCACTCAGCCACATTATCCTCACACTGAGCAAACCGGTCCATGTCCTATCCTACTAATGCTGAGCATCAGGCTAGGAAGCGACAAGTATCAATTTTAAAGTTATTGGATTGACCCGACCGGGAACCGAACTCCCTACCTTCCACATACTGATTAGGGCACCGTGCCCGGTACTTTTTAAAGAGTGGGAACCATGTTATATTGTAATGTTCAGTTCATGCCTATCGTGTTCCGTTACGGTGTAGGGTTGGCGACCCATCCTCAGGAACTAAAAACCTGAGCTTTAAAAACAAACGAAAAGTATCCCTTTATCGTTATCAATACCCACAGAATTGTTTCTAAATAGGTTGAGGTATTTAGATGAGTTAGATTAGAAGTGCGTGGGAACAGAACATTACAGCTTTCAAACAATGTTGCTTTCTAGTATTGAAAGATACCTAACTATTTAAAGGCTTGGTATTGTTTCCAAATTAATAAAAAAGGAAAAAAAGAACAACAGGGACCGACTTATTTTGTAATCTTTCTTTGACAATTAGTGACAGATTCTATTAAATGTACGTAGTATTCCCTTACAAATGTGTAATACTTGCAGCAGTTAGATATGTAGAATGAAATCTAGATCACTTTTTTTGTTTTGGAAATGTTATATTTCATCGGACTATGCAGCTTTAATCAACATGAATTCACTAATTCTATATTCCAAAAGTAGCATGTTGTGAAAGATGAGCATGTGAAGAATATATCAAACTACTTGACTTGGCCTGAGTGTGTCCATAACCCAGGAATCCGACAGTAGTATAACTGCCCTGTCAATGGAACAGTCATGGACTGTCGTGCTAACCAGGCTAGGGCATGGACAATGTCCCTGAAAGGGATACGATACGGTGTAAAGCTACCATTCCTTACACGCGACATGCGAATGCGGCAAAAAATGGAAAAAGCATCTAAGTGAATAGGGGTGTTTCCATGCCCCCGAATGCGAATGCAGCAACTGAATTGGTCCCTGTAGCCATCGGTGCGGCATGTGAATGCGAATGCTGCTGCGTTTGCCATAGAAACCAATACTGTTCCTTCACAAATTTGGAGGAAAAACCCCAACAAATGTTGGGGGTTGGCATATATCTATGCTGCATATACGACTGCCGCATACCGCGTATAAGGAATCTTAGCTTTATAGTGCTAGCACTGTAGCAGCAGGGTTTCCCAGTCTGCATTTATATCATTGAGATCCAATTTAAAAGATCTGTACAGATATATAACTTGTAATACTGACCTGTTGAAAATAGAAATCACTTTGGAGTACCTAATAGCAGCAGGGTTTCCCAGTCTGGGGGATGGGGGGGCAGCACTATAAAGCCACCATGTGTGGACACAAGTCAATGCCCATCCTGATGTGACCTCAGCTGTTGCTAGGACGTCAAACCGCCTATTGTTGGCGGGCTCCTTAAGGTCTGAGATGTGGTATGGCGGGGATGTAAACGCTGATGCACTGTATTAATCTATTGGATGAAGGGACTGATGACGTACTACACTCTGGAGTCTTTGTCTCCACTCACATAAACCAGACGGGATGGCAGAATGAGTTGAGCGTCCGTCTCCAGTTTTGGTAGATCGTGGGATTCGAATCTATGGGTTCGAACCCTGGTCGAGTCAAACCAATGACTTATAAAATTGATACTTGTCACTTACTAGACAGGCACTCTGCATTATTAGGATAGGACAAGGACTGGTGGGCTCAGTGTCAGGATACTGTGACTGAGTGGGATATCAGGTCATGGTGCTGACAGCCTGTTCTCCCAGTGGGCAACACTATAAAGTCGCCATGAGTGCATACTGTCACAAGTCGGTACCTGTCCTGATATGACCTTAGATGTTGCCAGGATGTAAAACTCCAACAACCAACCAACCTCTGGAGTATTTCTGTCGACTCTCACATAGGCTGCTTAAAGACCCAGTCACACATACCCAGATAAGAGGCCGGACGAGCCCCGGACTGTCATCCGGGGTGATCCGTGGCTCGTTCGTGGTGATCCGTGGCTCGTCCGGGGTCAGCCCCGGATGTTTTAAAATGTTTAAAACATCCGGGATCGATTCGGCATGGTAGAAGTAGTAGCGGGACAGGCCCCGGTTCACCCCGGACTACCCGGATCGCACCGGCCGGGTACGTGTGACCGCGAGGCAAAAAAACAACGAAATAGCGATTTTATCCGGGACAGTCTGGGCGACTGGTCCGGGGGTGGTCCGGTTCAAAATCCGGTGCTCGTCCGGGTAGGTGTGACTGGGGCTTTTTAGTACGTTATGCCGACACCGACTGGGAGGGTCGGCAGGGGCCCGACAGTCTCTTTGTTAAATAGCGAATGGTAGACAGGAAGTGTGAAGGGACTGGGTGACTGACTGACGGAGCTATCCACGCACACCTGCACGCACGCATGACACGCGCACCTGCACTCACTCACGCAAGCACTACACACACATATATACCATGTGGGAGGTCATGGGTTCTAACCCTGGCCGAGTCACACCAATGACTTACAAAATTGGTACTTGTACTTGTAGTTACATAGCCTGACGCTCGGCATTCCTAGGATAGGGCGAGGACTGGTTAGCGCAGTATCAGGTCATGGTGCCAGTGACCTGGTCTCCCAGTGAGGCAGCACTATAAAGTCACCATGAGTGCATACTGTCGTGACTTTGCTTCGTGATACGCGTACACGATGATCTGGCTCAGACCACCAACCCCTTACTACACGCCACGCTCTATAATTTGGGGGAGCATTCTTTCTGGTGGGTCGGGAAGTGGCTGCGGGGTGGGGGTGGGGGTGGGTGTCTCAAGTCGGTGTGGCGGTTTCAGCGTGTTCCCGTGCTCAGACGTGTACCTCGCTTCTGCGCATGCGTCATAATCTAAAAACCATGGCCGTAATCGATTAACACTACCCGGGTGACTCGGGTCATCCCAGTCGTCAGAATTTCAAATAGAACACGGCGAGTGGAGTCGACAAATACACATGCCGTGTGCAAAAAAAGAATAACTTAGATTAATTAAATGGAAATATAGGTAAACTAGGCCATCATGAAATACTTTAAATCCTATTTTGCTGTAGTTTTATCGGTTTTTTTTTTTTTTAAAGAAAAAATTGTTCACCCGAGCGCAGAGAAGCGTATTCGATTATTCGACCCGAGTTTGTAGGATGTGCGCATGCGCCAATAAGTGTCTCGGGTGACCCGAGTTGATGCGAAATCCGCGCATGCGCAGAAGCAACGGGACACGGCTGAGCACGGGAACAAGCTGAAACCGCCACAGGTACACAACTTTTGAGAACGACCCAACTATATTGCACTGTGCTTGGAGATTCTACCTGAGCCTTCATTGAACGGGGGGCAGTTGCACACCACCGCCGTGAGCAGTGCGTCTATTAACAAAACAAAAACAAAAACAAAAAACACCCCCCCCCCCAACAAAATACTAGTGTTTCTGCACCAAGGCGTCTGCTCTCACCCACACCCACACCCTCACCGTCACTTCCCGTCCCGTTGGGCCAGTCTGGTTCTCCACAAGAAATATGTATCCTCCTGTTTAACTCCAATAAATTCTTTAATATATGCGTCAATATTCTAAAAGTCAGAGAATATTGTTCTCCACAAGCAATACGTATTCTCCTGTATTCTTGGGTTTAAACTCATAAGAATAACCGCTAAAAAACAAATAGCGATAATCAGGTCGAGCAACCGACCAGAAGTAAACAACACGGCGATGTCAACTCTACCGTACCGGTGTCAGCGTCTCACCTCCCGCAAGTCTGGTTCTCCACAAGAAATATGTTTAACTCCAATACATTCTTTAATATATGCGTCAATATTCTAAAAGTCAGAGAATATTGTTCTCCACAAGCAATACGTATTCTCCTGTATTCTTGGGTTTAAACTCATAAGAATAACCGCTAAAAAACAAAAAGAGTGATAATCAGGTCGAGCGACCGACCAGAAGTAAACAACACGGCGACCGAATCGGTTTTTCGCCAATAACTTCTTTAATATATTCACCAATATTCTCAAACTCGTAGAGAATATTGTTGTACACGTTTCCTCCAGTATTCTTGGGTTTAAAGTCATAAAGCCAACCAAAGTTTGCATTCGTCACTCGAATCCGCGCATACGCAGAAGCGATGTTTGGGAAGTGAGACTTGTGGGAGGTGAGACGCTGACACCGGCAACCGAATCAGTTTTTCGCCAATAACTTCTTTAATATATTCACCAATATTCTCAAACTCGTAGAGAATATTGTTGTACACGTTTCCTCCAGTATTCTTGGGTTTAAAGTCATAAAGCCAACCAAAGTACCCCCCTCCCCCTCAGCGATATTTGGGAAATGAGATTTGTGGGAAATGAGACTCTGACAATCTGCAGTTTGCATTCGTCACTCGAATCCGCGCATGCGCAGAAGCGATATTTGGGAAATGAGACTTGTGGGAAATAAGATGCTGACACCGTCATACATCTCTTATGTAATCGATTAACACGACTCGGGTCACCAGACGACCCGACCCCAGTAACCCACCTCTTGGCTGGGGTTTGCTAGGAGCGATGACGTAAATATTGATTGCTTCTGGTCAAGTGCAGCCATACGACTGACCCTGTTTTAATCCGATCGACCAAAACTGTTGTCTGTTCCAAGGGCAATCCCTTTCTCGAATGTGGCCTCTAACGCCATATGTTACACACGCATGCACACATACACACATACATACATTGGATGGTGTGGCTAAATCGGTAGAACACAGGCTTCTCGTGCGGAAGGTCAGGAGTTCTAATCCCAGCAATGACTTATAAAATTGATGCTTGTCACTACTACCTAGTCTGGTGCTTGGCATTAATAGGATTGGACAAGGACTGGTTACCACAGTATCAGGATAATGTGACTGTGCGGGATATTGAGTCATGGTGCTGGTGGCCTGGTCTCCCAATGGGGCAGCACTATAAAGTTGCCATGAGTGCGAACTGTTACAGTGTCGGTACAGATCCTGATATGACCTAGATGTTGCTTGGATGTAAAGCTACATACATACTAGATAAAGGATTCACCCGGTACTCGCAGTACACGAGTGAATACCAACCCGATATAAAAACGGTCGAAAAAGCGGGTTAATGAAATGAGTGCCTAATTTCACAATCTAGGAAGCAACATTTATTCTTTGTAGATTTTTTCATATTTACCCGCTACTTTTGAGTTGGCAAATATAATAAAACATGTACTTTAATGCAATTTAAAAGTGAAATCGACGGCATTCTCTGGCCGCCATCTTGTCTTTTTGCATTCTCTCCCATTTCACCAAATCTGTGCCAATATATGTAGCCATTTGATCATGGAACCACAGTTTCTACTTCATGTTCCATACTAAAGCTATTTTCGCCCGTATTTACACTATGTTGTCGTTCACCCGTGTACTACAAGTACCGGGTGAATCTTTTATCTACATACATACGTACGTATGTACATATGTACATACGTACATACATACATACATACATACATACATACATACATACATACATACATACATACATACATACATTAAAACGAACTTCTAGATGAGGTAGACTGCCAATTCACGAGTAGTTTATTTAGCTTTAGATTGCCTTCGTAAAGGCAGTAATGAAATGGGAGGGGGTGGGGATATATAAAATAAATGTGGACAAGTCGTGGGGTGGGCATTGTATTGAGTTCAGTGTACGCGGCTTGCTATGCAACTTCTACCATTCGCTGACTCAGTGACTGAAAGATATGTTTGCACAAACAGGGACGTAGCATAATAGGAAGTGTGAGGTTGTTAGAATAATAAGTAGAGCATGACGTTGTTACCTAAATAGCAATTTTACAATGGCGCCACCTGGTGGCGCTGTCACCGATACACGTCACCGGTGAAAAGGTCATGGTAATCGGCCTCACTACTAGAGAACATGGTATGATCTTTGCACAATTTTTACTTTACAGTTGCATAGTCTGATGAAATCATATATTTTTCTAAACCAAAAATACTTGCCAAGATTTGATTATACTTATCCAACTTAAGTACGGGTACCTTTACAGAAAAGAAACATTAAGTCATTTAAAAAAAAAAAATATATATATATATATGAAAAAAGGTGACAACTGGTAAAGCCTGCACATGTCAAGCATTTCGGTATGCACACCAAAGTTAAATTGGCATGTTTTCGCTTTAGGTATCTTTAAAAATCCCACAAATATCAACCCTTTAAAATAATAGTTAATTCAAACTAAAGTAAAGTTGATTAATATCATGAATAATATAATATATTTATCTCAATATATATCAGAAACTCAAAACCATCATACTATCTTATACAACATTGAACTTGCTGCAGTTGTGGATGGCAAGAGTCAAGAATGCCAGGCTTCGGGATTGTTTCTTTTTTTAACTTAAATTTGAAAATCCCAAATTCTATTTGCGTAAGAAACCATTAATGTTCCCGAAATCCCCGAATCGCTGCAGGAAATAAATACTTTTCTTTTCATCTCTATTTATTTATTTGTTGTTTTCATACACTTAACCTCCCCAGACCCATTCACCCGCATAGCTAGTCCGCGTCCCTCCTCCCCTCCTCTTCTTCCCCCCTGCCCTCTCCCTCCCCAAGGTTTCTTTTGGGTTTTTTTAAGCAAAAAAAAGAAGAAAACCAAAGCTTGTTTTATTTTATGCATCTGGGGCACATCGATTTTCATTATCGACTAACATGGTAATTCTGACGGATATTTTTGTTCGAGGGAAACCAGCTGATGCCACATAGGGTACTCTTTCCGATAAGCAGCAAGGGGTCTTTTATATGCACTTTCCCACAGACAGGACAGCAGATACCACACTTTCCAACAGCAGTTTACCCAAATTTGTCTGAGTCGCTACTCGCTGAATTTGTCTCATATCTCTCGAATTATTCATTATAATAATGGCACATTAACAGACGGGATGGCCGAATGAATTGAGTGCCCGTCTCTCGTTTTGGTAGCTCGTGTGATTCGAACCCATGGGTTCGAACTCTGCTCGAGTCAAACCAATGACTTACAAATTTATACTTGTCGCTTCCTAGCCAGGCGCTCGGCATTATTAGAATAGGGCATTTTACAGTCAGCCATTTGTAACATGACATATGGGACATGGTTGAATCCTTACTAACATCTTTTAAATCGTTACAATGGTATTCTATGGCAGACGTTTGGGACCAAAAACGATCGATATAGGGGAGTGGTCGATCTGTGGAGGAGGTCGGTTAGAATGGTTTTACTGTATATATACCGGGAAGACTTAATGTCTGATATTGAACATTCGCATGACATACACCACATAGTATAACTGTTCTGACATCACCACCAAGGTATCTATCTATCCACATCATTTTCGCATGTCTATTGTGGCAAAATCAAGCCATGGTCCTGCCACAATGGAATTGCTAATGTGGAATGAATTTCTCATTTTCACCGATGTCATCTCCCGCCCCACACCCGTTATTTATTTATTTGTTCATTTATTTTCATTTCAACCATGTCCCATATGTCATGTTACAAATGGCTGACTGTAAAATGTTTTTTTTTTGGTACAAAAACAATTCATAACTAAAAGGACCAAAGTTGCACACAGTTTATTTTATTTCCCTTATTTCTTACATCAAATTTGAACATGAATATGAAAAGTATAAGAGAAAAAAATAGGAAGTTATTTTTATTGATGTTTTAAAATCCCATCCCATGCTGACCAGTTTTCAGGAGAGTGACCCATATATGAGTACATAATTTAATGTTGTTTCTCACCTGCTTTTAGTTTGTGAGTAGGCCTGTCGCCACGCCGCTTGACTTTTCCAGTCATTTGTTGTCATGTTTTGCAAACGATCTAGTCGTCTACCACCCAGCTTGTGCAAGAATTATCTTGACTGAGATTCCTAAATGTTTTGCCTTGGAGACTATGGCTCCACACGTTGAGTGGGATGCATAGCGTCCAGTGTTGACTCCTGCTTGATAGTCCACCTTGTGAGAGTGTCTCTCGAGATAGCTTTATGTGGCCGTATAAAGCTGATTAGTAGTTGTCTGGAATTTCTAATTCCGCATGACTTGGATATATAAGCCCTAATGGCCGAAACTACACATCCGTTTACCTTCCAGGAAACTAGTAACATGTACTGTGGACAGTGGGTCCCCTGTATGATTTTATTTAAGTAATATCTGTAATTCAAATGTAGCTTTATCCTTATCTATTTCTAGTCCATCTAGTGAAAGTGCCACAATGTAACACGATCCCTCCGTTCATATCATCAAAGAGTGACAAGAACTTGTTTTCTGCCATCATCCTGTTGGCGATGGGCGCAATGGTTGTAAGAGCCGAGAATACTCCTTTGTGTACCGTGTGGAGAGCCTTCTCAGACTTTTTCCTCTTTTCGCTGAATTTCACCTCAGGATCCATCTCTTTGATGGTGGATTCCGGGATCCCTTTAATCCTTGTAAAGTTCTCCGCCATCTTGATTATGACCTCCACTGGTTTGAAGGTGTTAAAATGCCCTTGAATGGTCTTCCTCATGAGCGTTGTAATGTGTATTTTCTTGCATCTCTGCTCCTTACACTTTTTCACTTCTTTCCCGCACGATTTAGCATATTTGTCTGAGTGCTTGGTGTCTGAGTCGGAACTCGCCGTTGATGAGTCTGACGATGAGTCCGAGGAGGAGGATTTGTGTTTCCTCCTCTTCTTGGACTTTTTCTTACTCTTCTTCATGAGGGGCTTCTTTTTACAGGCCCTCGTGTACTCATCTCCTTCTGAGGAATTGTCTCTTTTCTTCTTGTGTTTGCGCTTCCGTGCTGACAAAACCACCTCCTCCTCTGAGTCGGTGTGTGTTGAGGCCTGATCTTCAGAGAGGTCCTCCCATTCCGACTCATCGGAGTCTAGCGGAACCTTGGTTCACCTTTTCTTAGACATACTCGCACTAGATGGTAACATTTCTTCCATCTTCTGTTGGTTGTCTAGGTCCCTATCAGTGGGGCCAGGGCCAGTGTCATCGTCCCCTCCTCCCTTTGTACCCGCACCGGTGGTGTGGCGTCTTCATCAGCACTGATTGCATGAGTTGCCTCTGTCTTACTCTGCTTCGTAGCCATGGCTCCGAGACTGTGAGTAAAAGGAAGAACAATGATTAGGCATTATCTTAGCGGAATATCACACTGATAAAATTAGAGTATAATTATACTAGGTGTGTATTTATGGCGTTAAATCAATTTTTAATGCAGGCATATGGCTAACAGGCAGTCGCAGGATGACAGTATGGGTAACCAACCGATCCAAACGAGGCGTACGGACAAGTGTAGCGGTGCACTCCCACACTCAAAGTACCTATAAACTTCTCCCACCTGTTGCTTTCTTCGCCAAGAAGTTGAAGAAAATAATATAGGACTCGGAGGTACGCCTTAACAAGAATCACAAATGGGGAATCTTAATGAGACCCAGGGAATGAATCCTAATGATGTAACTGGCTCCTGACAACATCTCTGTTTGGTAACGGGCGGCTTAATTAATAACCGAACAATGGACACATTGTTCGATCGATCATGCCAAATACGATCGAAACTAAGTTTTAAAACAGTAATAACTTCAAAAGTTTTTAAAAACTTTGGATGTGAATGCTAACATGAACTAAATGAACATATTGAGTTTGAAAGATACTAACCTGGTTGGTTTTGTAGTAAATGTAGAAAAACTGCCAGAGCTGCTCACAATACGTCATCCTGCTGTGAGCTGATTATGCTAATTGCTGGACCCAGATGTGCTTCCTTCTCCCTGGGCTACTAGTAGCCAGAGGAGTAGTACCGAGGTAAAATATATATCAAACACACCACTCAGACCAGGCGGGATGGCCGAACGAGATAGAGCAAGGACTGGTTGGCTCAGTGTCAGGATAATGTGACTGAGTGGGATATCAGGTCATGGTGCTGGTGGCCTGGCCTCCCAGTAGAACAGCACTGTAAAAGTTGCCATGAGTGCGCACTGTCACTAGTCAGTCTTGATATGACCTGTAATGTAAGTCCTTATATGACCTTTGTTGTTGCCATGACGTAAAACTCCCAACCAACCAACACTCCACGCCACTCATGGGTAATATTGGCGACAAATATGAATGGCGTGTTAGTTAAACTGCAC
The DNA here is from genome assembly GCA_030323885.1 of Branchipolynoe longqiensis. NCBI lineage: Eukaryota > Metazoa > Annelida > Polychaeta > Phyllodocida > Polynoidae > Branchipolynoe > Branchipolynoe longqiensis. Next base: position 41,371,929 of record CM059186.1, read on the forward strand.
CCGGGAGGGAGGGGGGGGGGGGCGGCTCGTGATCTGCACTGATAATAATGCCTAATGATCACCAGTTTCCGTGACTGGCCAATCCCGACTTCCGGCCCAGTCTTCGGCGGCACACTCTCAGTTCGCAAACTCGCCGCTAGGGGGTGTGGGAACAGGCGAGGCGGCTTAGGTAGGTGCGTTGTGCTGTAGTGTGTGCCCTAGTTCTACCAGGACGCCGTGACTTAGATTATAATTTTGTGATCACAATTTGATGTGGAATAGGAAAGGGAGTGTCATATCCCTCCCCGCTTTATCAACGTGACTAATTGCGTCGCACTGTGTGTGTGTGTGTGTGTGTGTGTGTGTGTGTGTGTGTGTGTGTGTGTGTGTGTGTGTGTGTGTGTGTGTGTGATTGTGTGTGCATGTGTGTTCAATGCGCGATCGACGCGCATTCAACTATTTCTTAGCAACCATTGGTGATAATGAATATTTTCTGTTGTCAAGGCACTGAGCTTGGGGGAAGGGGGGGTCATAAAAAGATAAATGGGCACATACAATTTTTGTTATAGGCAGCACTACAAATAGTACTACAATAGACGGGATCACGGTTCCGACTGCGCATGCGCTGCAAACAGCCTTGGCAGCAAAGCAAATGCGAATGCCCATTGAGTTTGTCGATACGCGTAGGGAAAAACTTAGATTTTATTCGAAATAAATAGAAATACATAACAATTTGGCATAAATATGTCTGCACATATGCAATATAATGATTGATGAATATAGCTAAGACAAAACTAGCCATAGTTAAACATTTTGAGCTAAGAAACATACAATTCAACACAAAACAATCAGTGATATCCATATCACCATTATTAATTCTTGTTTTAAATATTAAAATGCCAAATGTGTCAACATACACTTGTTTCAGAGAAATATATAACCAATATCTGATTAACCCTACTAATTTTCTAGTTCTACATATGTCATTAACCATAGGATATAAATAAAAACATTAATAAAATATGTAAAACTGACTCTGGCTATGGCTCTAAAACTAATCTGAGTGCCCAGATTTGTCTAAATCTAAATGCACATGGCATAAGATGTGCATATTATATTGATGTCAATGCAATGCTTGATAAAAGATTAATATCTTAATTTATTATATATATTTTTTAGTTGGTATTCTATGCTTCAAACAAGAGCTGAGATGAGCTGAAACTAGCACATTTCATAGCTGCACCCAGTGTAGTAGCATGTGCCATGTGCTTCTCGCGGGTTTGTTTTGCTCTGACGCATCCCACAATGCACTGCACCGCTGGAACGGTGATGTGGTCTTTTGAGCTTGTGAGGGGGAGGGGGGGGGGGGGGGGGTGAGTCATAGGAGGGGCAATGCCAATGGTGACACTTATGGGCAACTACACGTTTTCCATCGATTCTGGGGGCGGGCATTCAATTCAATTCATTCAATCAATTCGATCAATTCATTCATTCATTCATTCATTCATTCATTCATTTACGCAGCAGAAATAAATTCCCTTGAAGTTCGCGTGATTGTTAGTGTGTGTGGTGGGGTGGAGTGGAGTGCTTTAGATAATTATTTTCCGGGTGTTTTAGGGGGTTGGTGGGTGGGGATCAATGGATGTAAGTAGACTACAATTAAAAGTAGGTGTGCACATAGCAGAAATACAGCATTTAGACGACACTCCATTGTACCCACAATGCCCCCCAATCGAGTTTTAACTCAAGGGCAGGCATACAACATCTAGACGGCACTGCATTGTCTATCTACCCACAATGCCCCCCTATCAAGTTTTAACTCAAGGGCAGGCATACAACATCTAGGCGGCACTGCATTGTCTATCTACCCACAACCCCCTCCTATCGAGTTTTAACTCAAGGGCAGGCATACAACATCTAGGCGGCACTGCATTGTCTATCTACCCACAACCCCCTCCTATCGAGTTTTAACTCAAGGGCAGGCATACAACATCTAGACGGCACTGCATTGTCTATCTACCCACAATCCCCTCCTATTGAGTTTTAACTCAAGGGCAGGCATACAACATCTAGGCGGCACTGCATTGTCTATCTACCCACAACCCCCTCCTATCGAGTTTTAACTCAAGGGCAGGCATACAACATCTAGACGGCACTGCATTGTCTATCTACCCACAATCCCCTCCTATTGAGTTTTAACTCAAGGGCAGGCATACAACATCTAGACGGCACTGCATTGTCTATCTACCCACAATCCCCTCCTATTGAGTTTTAACTCAAGGGCAGGCATACAACATCTAGCGGCACTGCATTGTCTATCTACCCACAACCCCCTCCTATCGAGTTTTAACTCAAGGGCAGGCATACAACATCTAGACGGCACTGCATGTCTATCTACCACAATCCCCTCCTATTGAGTTTTAATCAAGGGCAGGCATACAACATCTAGGCGGCACTGCATTGTCTATCTACCCACAACCCCCTCCTATCGAGTTTTAACTCAAGGGCAGGCATACAACATCTAGACGGCACTGCATTGTCTATCTACCCACAATCCCCTCCTATTGAGTTTTAACTCAAGGGCAGGCATACAACATCTAGACGGACTGCATTGTCTATCTACCCACAACCCCCTCCTATCGAGTTTTAACTCAAGGGAGGCATACAACATCTAGACGGCACTGCATTGTCTATCTACCCACAATCCCCTCCTATTGAGTTTTAACTCAAGGGCAGGCATACAACATCTAGACGGCACTGCATTGTCTATCTACCCACAACCCCTCCTATCGAGTTTTAACTCAAGGGCAGGCATACAACATCTAGACGGCACTGCATTGTCTATACCCACAATGCCCCCCTATCAAGTTTTAACTCAAGGGCAGAAGTACAACATCTAGTAGGTACCACTGCCAGCAGCGGCATGAAAAAAGTGCAGGAATGGTGCTTTTTTCATCAATATTCACATGCTTATAACTATTTCTGTATGTATTTCATTTTGATGAGATTGCATATTCTAGAAGAGCAACATAACATTTGTTCTATCCGATGGTGTTGTTGGATTTAATATATAGTAAGTTTGTATTTGAGACTGTCTCAAAAGGTGCTAATCAATATGGGACAAAACTTTGTCCATAGTAACGATCAACACACCATATACTTATGCATTTTCTCAGGATAAACTGATTTGCTTTTTACATGGTGTTTCATAATCCCAAAGAATACATATTGATTTGAAGCAAATGTCCTTGTGTTTTCAGTGTAACCGTTTCTGTGCTGTTTTATGTCAATCATTACTATGGACAGAAAAAAAGAGCTAGCCCCTTTTGAGACAGGCTCATTTAAGTAAAATCCATTTGTATAATGAGTGTATTTAGGTAATATGCCTTCATTACTGGTGTAAATGAGGCACTGCATTGTCTATCTACTCACAATGCCCCCCCTATCAAATTTTAACATAAGCCGGGTCTCTTTGGCTCCTTAGGCTACATTAGTCACTATATTAGCCCAATCTGTAAACGCACACCCGCCAGAGCAGGCAATATTTTCAACTGGACGTGGACAGGAAGTGCATGGTATTTATAGTTCATTGCGCGCTATTTATGATATTCCAAAGTCTCTATTTTAGGCACCATACCTTTAAAATTGTCACACTTTAGCACAAGCATGCATATTCTTTTGTCCTCATGAGATAACTGTGTCCTGAACGGACAGAGTAGACATGCAACAACAGCAAAAGCAAGAAGAGGCAAATTTGGCCTGTATAATTGAAAATGATGTTCAAATTGTGGTTATGGGAGGCAAAGCTTGCTGTATGTATGTATGTATGTATGTATGTATGTATGTATGTATGTATGTATGTATGTATGTATGTATGTATGTATGTATGTATGTATGCATGCATGCATGCATGTATGTATGTATGTGCATATGTATGTATTTGAGAATGTATGTATTACAAAAATACTTTTTTTGTCGCCAGTATAGTGCCAAATTGCAATGATACAATGGTGAAAGATGTTGCTCATATAAAAAGTGCACATTTATTTACTATATATATGTGATGTATAAGCATTACCCAAGTATAATTAATCAGGAGCTTTCACTCCTTATTATATTCTAAGTCATCTACTGTACTGATCTATTATTACTTGTTCGTCGACTATGCAACCGGGCCGATTGTGTTATCCCCTGTCTGCAAACCTGGTAACTTGGTTGGCCACGCCCAGTCACTTTTCCCAAGATATATATATCACAGTGTACCATATTGTACAAAACTATATATTTATATTTTGTACAATATGGTACACCGTGAGATATGGCCGTTTACAATGGTTTATGCACATACAGATGCTTCACACACATATATAATATATATATACATATATACATATGAGTCAGCCTCATGAAAACGGGCCAATTGGTGGTTTATTTAAGATGTCGGCATCACAATTCTTAAAGTGTAGTGCATTTCTTTGTTTTATATTAAATTATCCTAGAAACAAATAAGGTTGTTGTATTTTCTCTACCTTTACATTCAGGATAAATTTAAGGACTTTGCAACACCTATGTCAATGCTAAACTATAATTATGCCATTCAATGCCGACATCCAATGCTCGACGCCGACAACTTTGACAGATGTCGGCATCGCAATTCTTAAAGTGTAGTGCATTTCTTTGTTTTATATTAAATTATCCTAGAAACAAATAAGTTTGTTGTATTTTCTCTACCTTTACATTCAGGATAAATTTAAGGACTTTACAATACCTCTGTCAATGATAAACTATAATTATGCTGTTCGACGGCGACATCCAATGCTCGACGCCGACAACTTCCCCCAATTGGCCTATTTTCGTGATCCTGACTCATATATATATATAGATTAGTTAGACGAATCTTACCTGGGTATAGATGATGGATAACTATTGTTTTACCGAGGTAGAAGCCTCGGTTAGACGTGGGCGAGGGAGAAGGAAGCACATCCGGGTCCAGCAATCTTTACCTACTAATTCAGGATAAAAATGATTCTAAAAAACAACCTAAGGTCAAGTGACCTCATGCTAAATTGAGTGATTGACTAGACGTGGCAGGGCGTGGTGGGTGGGCCCTCGCCCACGTCTAACCGAGGCTTCTACCTCGGTAAAACAATAGTTATCCATCATCTATACCCAGGTAAGATTCGTCTAACTAATCTATTTTACCTCGGTATGCCGCCTCTGGCTAGCCGTAGGCTAGGGAGACCTTTACGTAAAATAATTTTTATCCTGATATTCTTGTTTTGTTATTATTCTTTAGTGATTATGTCTTATGTATGCAACAATGGAAAAGCGATTTGTATGGCAAAAAAGAGGAAAAACCAATGTTTTTCTTACCTCTCTCTTTCAGTTGGTGAGTAGCCTGTGCGCTATAGGCTGAGGCTTCTCTAGTCGTTTGTGGTAATGTCTAGCAAACGAAGTAGCGGTTTTCCATCCCGCGTGAGCTAGGATCCGTTTAACGGAGATGCCTAGCAATCTTGCCTTGGACACCATTGCACCACGTGTAGAGTGCGATGAGTACCTGTCTGTATTTACTCCCGCCAGTTTTAACACATTCATTGTCCATCGGGCGAGGGTATCCCTGGAAATGGCCTTGTGTGGCTTAATAAAGCTGACCAATAGCTGTCTTGAGTTTCTTATTAATCTTGTCTTGGATATATAATTTCGTATCGCAGATACGACACATAACTTGCGATCCTGAGTGAAACTGGACACCCCTATCGTAGAAAGGGGGTCACCTAATCGGTTTGATTTTAATAAAGTTGATAAATCAAACGTGGCCTCTTTACTGTCAATTTCTAGACCATTCAGCGACAGGGCAACTATAGTTTGGCCTCTGTGTCCAGTGACCAGGAGAAGCAAAACTGCGACTTTGAAACCTAAAAGTTTAACGTCCAGAAACTTATTTTCTGGCCATTTCTTGAAGAGGTTGAACACTAGAGAAACATCCCAAAACCTATTATATTTGGGTTTAGGCGGATTCCTCTGATAAATTGATCGTATGATCCAACAAATAACATGGTGTTTACCCATTGTTTGTCCATTAACCCGCGGTAGGATTATCGACAGAGCACATCTGGCAGCGTTAATAGCGCCATATCCTAGGCCTTCGTCCTCTAGGTAACGTAGGAAGAGTCCTACCTGGGATACTGTGGGAGTCATTGGCTTGACTTTCTTAAGCAGGCAATAAATACCCCATTTCTTTAAATACGTAGTATACATTTTCACCGTTCCTTTTCTCCACGCATCATCAACCAAACGCTGTTGTGTAATTTTGTCTAAGCCAAACTGTTCTAAATATTTATTTAAAAAAGGAATGCCACTAACGGAGTTGTCGACACGTTTCCGTGGCGTTCTAGTGGTCCCTGATGTTTGAGGTTTCCTCGGAATCTTGGGAAGCGAAGGCTGCTTTTGGCTGTGGCTAGTAACGTCGGTAGCCACGGTTGCGTGTGCCACTCGGGGACGATGAGTATGGCGTGTGTCCCCTCCATTTGAATCTTTCTGGCGACTTTGCTAATGATAGTAAAGGGGGGGAAAATGTAAAAGAAATGATGTCGCCACTTTAGGGAGAAGGCATCAATGTGCCAAGCATTGGGTTCCGGGTGCCACGAAACATATTTTGGAATTTTAAAGTTATTACGCGAAGCGAACAAATCGATCTGAGGTGAACCCCATGTGTGACAAATGTGTTTGAAAATGGATGGATTAAGTGACCACTCTAAGTGATCATGGAACTGGCGACTCATCTTGTCAGCTAGACAATTTTGTGTGCCTGGAATGTGATTAACAGTTAACCAGACATCAAAGGTTTGAGCCCAGTTCCAAATGAGAAGTGCCATTGCATTACATTTAATCGATTTTGTACCTCCCATATTTCTGACATAAGCCATAGCTGTGGTGTTATCCGTGAGGATACGTACATTATTTTTGGGTATTTTTACTAGACTGGTTAATCCCAAGTAAATGGCCCTTAGTTCTAGAACGTTAATATGATCGGGGAGTTCCGATTCTAGCCATCTTCCTCCCGTTGCTACATCATTTTGATGTGCTCCCCACCCTTGGAGAGACGCGTCAGTGGTAACGGTAGTGTCAGGCTCTCCCATTCTAATGGGATTGGGGGAATGGTCAAAGTGGTTTAGCCACCAATCAATGTCGGCTAGGCCGTTCTCCGAAATAAACATGGTCTTTTCAAAGTTTCCCTTTGCGCGGGCCAGCGCCAAATTTTTATCAATTTCGAGGGATTTTATGTGTGCCGCTCCGTATAGAATAGCTGGACTATACGAAACCATGACCCCGATAAGGACCGCGACCTGTCTAATCTTTGGCCTAGAAGTGTCTAACAGCTGTATCGCTGTGCGGTAAAGCTTATCTTTCTTTTGGCGTGTAAGCGAAACGGTCATAGCCGTGGTGTTCAGAATGAACCCGAGACACTTAAGCTCCTGAGTAGGAGAAAAAACCGATTTCTTGTTATGTATGAAGAAACCCAATTTGGTGAAAATGTTGCATAAATCTTTAACAGCGAGTTCACATTGCGTGAAAGATTGGCCCATAATAAAAGAATCATCTATGTATGGAAACATACAATGCCCCAATTTTGCCATGTGTGCAAAAATTGGTTTCAACAACTTAGTAAACAGACGCGGTGCGCAGGCCAAACCATTAGGTAAACATGTAAATTCAAAAAGTTGGCCATTCCAGAGAAAACGTAGGTATTTCCGATCTGTCTGGTGAATAGGAACGGTGTAGTACGCATCCCTTAAATCAACACTCGCTAGCCAACACCCTGGGGTAATTAAATCACGAGCTGTTTCTAAAGAAAACATTTTGAAATGTTTGTATTCAATGATTTCATTCAACTGAGTTAAATCTAAAATCATTCGGATTGAACCATCAGGTTTAGGAGTAGAGAAGATATTGGAAATATATTCCCCTTCAGTATGTTCAACTCTGTTGACAATGCCCTTAGACTCAAACAGTAGAACCTGGTGATCTAGCTGAGATTTTTCTAGTGAATTAAACTGATACGGAAAAGGCGCTCTCTTTTGTATAGGCAATTGTGTGAAAGGGATGTGAATGCCTTTAACAATATTCAGGACCTCTGGATTAGTGGTTAACTGTTGCCATTGATGTAAACAATTAGAAACATTCCCTGCTTGAAAAAGGCTTACTTCAGTTTGAGTTTCCTCCGTGACCATTGTAGGGTCAGGAGGCTGCACTGTTTGTGTGGAAATCTCTACTTGTTCCCTTGTTTCGGGAACTGGGGCTTGGGAACGAAATCCCTCTTGTAGCCGCGGTTGTCGTTCCAGTTTGAGGCCGGCCTGTCGCCTCGGCCCCTTCCTCGCTGGTTGAACTGGAAGGACGGTCCGCCCCTGAACGGCCTTCCTCCTCTGCGGAATCGAAAATCCGTCCTAGACTTTCTGAACCCTGCTGGGTTTTGGAAGCGACGACTCTTTGCTTCAGTGTTTTTAGCACTCTTGTAGTCGACCTCTACCTGTTTGTACAGGTAAGCTAGCTGACCCCCAAACATCTTGGATTTATCTAGCGGTTTGCTCTTGATAGGGGTAGGTCCGGAATACACGGTGTATTCCTTACCATCATGGTCCGTTACCTTGTTCGAGCGGGCAACCTCTTTTCCGGCATCTGTGGTGACCGATTTGAAAACGTTTTCAAATCTCCGATGGGTCATGTAGTTACTAGCGGCTGCTAACAAAGCTATGCCCCGGTCCATAACCCGCGCCAAAGACGAGAACTTGTTCTCTGTCTGCATCCTGTTAGCCACAGGGATAACAGACGTCAAGGCACCCAAAACTGCCTTATGGATCAGGCAGAGGGAAGTTTCATAACGACGGCGTTCGTCGGAAAGATGAATGCCGGAATCCATCTCTTTGAAAACCGAAGCAGGAATGCCCTTAACTCCTGAAATCTGCTCAGTCAACTTGTTGATGACTTCGATCGGTTTAAACGTAGTGAAATGGCTATTCACCGTTTTGCGCATCATGGTAGTGGTGCGCACTTTCTGAGCTTTCTTTTTGACAATTTTCTTGCCAGCTTTAACGCCTATTTTGGCGTAGACACCCGCTCGTTCCGTGTCGGAATCCGACTCGGTGGAAGAAGAGTCGGACGACGAGTCTGAAGAAGAGTCCTTCTTCTTCTTCTTCTTCTTTTTGGACTTTTTGGAGCGCTTAGAGTTCGCTTTCTTTGTGAACTCGTCACCAGAACTGCTCACTGGGCGGCGTTTCTTGCCCCGCGCTTTCGGTTTCGGAACCTCAGGTGCCGAAAGCGTGTCCTCTTCGTCCTCAGAAAAGTCTTCCCAATCCTCATCAGGGATTTGGGAAGGATCTGGAAAGGTCTGCGCCTGGAAAAGGCGCATCTTCTCCTCCATCATCTCCGCCATTTTCGCCTCCCACCCCACTGGTTGAGGGGCGTGATCACTGTCTTGATCCGAGGCATGAGCCCCAGGATGTGGGGACGGCGGAGCCGTAGCCGGTGGAGACGAATCGTAATCCGTAGGGGGGACACCCACCGCTGCAGCGGGCGGCTTATTCCGGCGAGTGGCCATCGGGAACTGTAACGAAACCAAAGCGTTACTAACCCGGAATCATCTCAACTACACAAGTGTAAGCCAGTAAACTGGGTTGAGGAACATGGTACAGAGAACGTGTTTTGCAACGTGTCAGTACAGGCGTGAAGCTAAATTTGCCGTAGGTGTGTGGTAACGAAACCAACCAAACGGAGGGCATCGATCGTGAGATCGGCCCCTCTCTCTGTTCCGTACACTTCTCCCACCTGTGGCTACAGCGCCAACAAGTTGGAGAAAATATTACGAAACTCGGAGGTTCGCCTTAAACCGGTCAGGGGTGTTTATAAAAAACACCCAGAAGCCTCCCCAACATCATCCTCTATTAGGATCCGGGAGACTTTTCTTAAGAAATGAGCAACTCGGGTTGCCATTTCTCCCTGTCTGAAAAACAGGTGTCGATAGAACTCAGTATCGGTTTCGTTTGTGCCAGCGGCACGCAATGTTCTATCCGTAAGTTAAAAAACGTACAAAGTCCAAACAGGACTGAAGAAAGTTCTGAACTTTCATAAAAAGATGCTATAGAGCATGATAAACAAAGTTATCGAAGAAAACAGTACTTACTTTTGGATAAAAGCAGTAGTAGTAGATAAATCCTGTGGAGCAACTCACAAACGTCCTCCCGTTGTGAGTTACTTATGCTAATTGCTGGACCCGGATGTGCTTCCTTCTCCCTAGCCTACGGCTAGCCAGAGGCGGCATACCGAGGTAAAATATATATATATCATAGTATATATGATATAATTATGTATTTTATAGTATATATATATATATATATATATATATATATATATATATATATATATATATATTCTAGCTGATGCAGAGGGTTGAACTTTTTAAGTATGGGTGTTCCCACCGTCAATGCTTTTTGTGATATAATTGAATTAAAGTCAGGCAACAACAACTTATATTGCTGGCTTTCATTGCACAATTCAGAGTGCAGTCAAGCCATTGCGCCTTAAATATAATAGCTCTTAAAATAATGTGCTTTGAGATAGCTGTTAAAGAGCAATATATATTGATCGCGTTTGCCGGTGTGATTTATTACAAATTCATATCCGGTATATGTGTCCCAGTCACCTAGACGTTGATTAATATTGGAATTTTACGTCCTGGCAACATCTAAATTCTAAGGTCATATCAGGATGGGTACCGACTTGTGACAGTGCACAATCATGGTGACTTGATGGTGCTGCCCCACTGGGAAATCAGGCCACCAGCACCATGACCCGATATCCCACTCAGTCCACATTATCCTGACACAATCCCTATCATATTACTGCCGAGCGCGATGCTTGAATTAGGGTGTGACAAGGGCCCGAGGGGGGGGGGGGGGGGGTGGGGGATGTTGGGGGTTCATCGTGGCTACTGTTCAGTCTGCTAATGAGTCTGTAATTCCAACTGCGCATTAGCTGACAACGACGTCCAAAGCAAAGCAAATGCACCTGTTCATTTGTGTTTTACCTATATGCGCAACACAAAACTTGTGTATTATTTTCATTATAATCGAACAATTTGACATCAGTATGGATCCCCACATGGAACATAACAGTGTGATGAATATATTTTAGTACACTATTATTAGTAATAATGTGGAGCACCTGGCTAGGAAGCGACAAGTATAAAATTGTACGTCATTGGTTTGACTCGACCAGGGTTCGGACCCGTGGGTTCGAATCCCATGATCTACCAAAGCGGGATACAGACGCTCAACTCATTCGGCCACCTCGCCTGGTCCGATAGATAGATAGAGAGACAGATACAGATTGGTGGAGCCTCCTAAAGCCGGCAAGATTGGCTGGTAGTGAGGTAGATAAAAGATTCACCCGGTACTTGTAGTACACGGCTGAACGACAACATAGTGTAAATACGGGCGAAAATAGCTTTAGTATGGGACAGGAATTAGAAACTGTGGTTCCAGGTTCAAATGGCTACATATATAGGCACAGAGTTGGTGAATACAGGCGAGAATGCAAAAAGACAAGATGGTGGCGCTAGAACGCCATCGATTTCACTTTTAAATCTTATTAAACTAGATATTTTATTATATTTTTCAACTCAAAGGTAGCGGGTAAATATGAAGACATCTACAAAGAATAAATCTTGCTTGTTAGATTGTTAAATTAGGCTCTCATTTCATTAACCTGCTTTTTCGACCGTTTTTATATAGGGCTGGTATTCACCCGTGTACTGCGAGTACCGGGTGAATCCTTTATCTAGTAGTGAGGATGGTGGTTGTTGGCGTTATGGCTGTGTCCGCCCACTGGCCGCTCGGCTGGTACTGTGTGCTCTGACTGTCTGAGTGAGTGGCAGTGCTTTCAATAATGGAATCACTGGCACGGGGAGCAGTGGTTGGGGGATGGAGGACGAGCAGCCAACTCTACCTACACCC